>PVIU01003902.1:0-22549 GCA_004026605.1 Ondatra zibethicus | reverse complement strand
TTGAACTCACAGAGATCCGCCTGCCTCTGCCTCCTGAGTGCTGGGATTAAAGGCGTGCGCCACCACTACCCGGCTCATTAAAGTGATTTTAAAAGAGCTTAGATATATTGATAAGTGATTTTTCCCCTAATTTAAAAGCCATAGTTGAGGGGGAAAATGCAGTAGTAAAACTCAATGTTCAAAGTATTTGAGTAGAAAAACTTAATATGTGTCATAGTCTATGTGTATGTGTGGGAGCAATATTAATGTTAAGGGGGCTGGAGAGATGGTTCGTTGGTTAAGAGCACAGACTGTTCTTCAGAGGATCCAGATTTAATTCCCAGTATCCACATGGCAGCTCACAGTGGTCTGTAACTCCAGTTCCAGAGGACCACACACCCTTACCCAAACATACATGAAGGTCAAACAGCAATGCACATAAGAAAAGAGAGAGAGAGAAAGAACGAAATGAAGAGAGAAAAAGAAGAAAGAAAAGAAAGAAGGAAGGAAGGAAGGAAGAAAAAGAAAGAGAGAGAGAAAGGAGAAAGAGAGAGGGGGAGGAAGAGAGGGAAGGAAGGAAGGGAGGGAGGGAGGGAGGGAGGGAGGGAGGGAGGAAGGATAGTGTTAAGATGGAGGCCAGCCTGACCCACCAGGAATACACCATGGTTGTTTCCTGCACATTGACCCCCGCATATTGCCATTTTGAATGAATGTAGTTTAAATCAAGTTAAGACACTTAATGAATTTGATGACAGACTCAAGTGTCTGTTACTGTACTCCTCAAGAGACTTAACTAACCAGGAGAAGGCTGGTGAGATTGTCCTAGAAAGGGGGGATTTTGTGAAGATGGTTTAAGTTTAGTAAAGGGCTTCCTGTGTTGTGTTTTTCAAAGGAGATTTCTGAATGCTGATTTTAAATTGGTTTATAGATGAGAGAGTCTAATAAAGAAAAATTGGGCTCCCAGGATCTATAGGCCCCTTTGCATCTGAGGCAGCATCAGTTCCACACATATCATCGCTAGTTTAGGGAAATGTTGGCCAACAGCCATTCCTTTCTGAAAGACACAAATTCCTGTTGCAGCTACATCATGACCTCAGCAGTGCAGTACGACTTTGGGGAACTGAAGTTTATCTCAAAGTTTATGGCCATTGAAAGGCAATTGTTGCAGTAATTGATATGGTCAACTCCTGACCCCTCTTTGATAAATCAAAGCAAAGAAGCAAATCATAGCATCAGAATAGACGTTCTGAGGAATTGAAATTTCAGATCCTGATGGAGTGTCAGGAGGAAATTATATTTATTTAAAAAAAATACTATCTGTGAGGCATTGCTGCCAAGTATCAACTGTATTATTTATTAATTTCCCCCCCAAGCAATAACAAATATATGTGTTCATTTTTGTCTACAGGGATGCTAAAGACTAGAACTAAATCTTCTATTGCAAACCATTTGGCTCAGTTGGTACCTTTGCCAATAGGAGATTAGCATGAGATGGGAGCTCTTGGAGTAACATGGGCTGGGGAGATGACTCAGTTGGTAAACTACCTGCCTTGCAAACACAAGGACCATAATTACGATCCTCAGCACCCGCCTAAAAGTGTGAGGCAGAGCCAGACACAAAGGGGGATCCCTGCAGTTCACTGGCAAGCTATTCCAGCCAGTTGGTGACCTCTCTAGAAATATGCTGGGGAACCATAAAGGAAGGCAAATTACCTTCTGGTCTTAGCATGCACATAACACCTGCATACACACATGTACATGCACACACACACACACACACACACACACACACACACACACACCACATTAGTTCTTGGACTAACGGTTTTACTTTCAACTCTAAGATCTCTGGCAAATTTCCATTCTTGTCCATGTTTGGTTTTGTTTGGATTTTTGTCTTTAGTGGGCATGGTAGAGAACACCATTGCGGACTGGTGCCAGGTAAAAGACCCTGTATTACAGTCTTCTTTAGAGTGAGTTCTTGTATAGCTTAGGTTTTAAGAGACAATCCTTTCTTCAGTGCCCTTTCTGCTTGTAACAAAGACAAGTGTCTTTATTCAAAGAGGTATAATCCATAAGTCTTTTAAAGTTAGAGCAAGCGGGCTGGGAGATAGCTGAGTGATTAAGGAGCTTGTCACAAAGATGTGAGGACCAGAGTTCAGATCCCCGGGAGGGACCCGTATAAATATCGAGTGGAAATGGCAGCCCTGCATTCCCAGTACTCAGAAGGTAGGGTGGTGAATCTCCAGAGTAAGCTGCTAGGCAGATTAGTTTAGCAGCAAGCTCTGGCTCAGTTGAGAAACCCTGCCTCAAAGAAGATGTGGAAAGGGATGGAAGAAGACTCCTGAGTTCAACCTCGGGCTTCCACATGTTGTGTGGGTGTACATGCACACCTGAATTCACACACGCACTTGTTCCTACACACACAAGTATATATATGAACACTGCACACACACACACACACACACACACACACACCACACATTCAAAAAAGCCAAATTAGAGCAAATATCTTGGAACAGTTGTAAATACAAAGTCATTAATTTGCTTAACAGTGGTTCCTCTTGTGTCCTAATGTTCTCTCAAAATGTTCTGCTAAATGCTGTAATTCTGTCAGGGGAGTCATTTCCCATTCTATCAGATGTTTCTCGAATCAATCGCTTGTCTCTGTACATAGTCCATTAACAAAATGGAATGACAAGGCCACTTTATCGGATCAGCCAAGAAGACCACAGTGCTGTTGAAATATTTCTTCTAGGTACGTATAATAGCACACAGCAGAGAGAAAGAGAGAGAGAGTGTGTGTGTGCGTTTAAAGACTGGTCTGTATATTTATTCTTAAAGAAAAGCTAAGAATGTTCTTAAGATTTACTTCCCTGTTTTTCTAGCTTTTATTCATCCATCCTTGGAGACACGTTTCATAGGATTGCTACAAAGTCTAGAGGGACCATTCTAGGCTAAATCCAGGACTATCACGTAGACAGATGGATACAATCAGGGATTCTTGGAGCTTACACACCAAGAACTTCGATTTGCCGGTACCTTTCATTTGTTTTTTTGTTTTGTTTTGTTTTGTTGTATTTCAGGTCTGAAAAATACTTTACAATGGCTCAAAATTTGTTTTGAGACCAAGGTTCCAATTCTGCTTATGCTGATGACTCAAGTTCATCACCTCACCTTAAATGACATCTGGTATGAAGAAATTCATGAGGAAGGAGAATCAACAGGGCTAGTGTATTCAAAATAGGCAGGCCATGGAAGTAAACAGAGGAGAATTGAGTGGGTCCTATCTGATTTTAGCCTTGAATTTATTATCACGTTGTTAAGATTCTTATAGGGAAGATTGGAGTGAAATTCTTTTAGAAACCTTTATATGCCAATTAAATGATGCATCCCATGGTTTGGGGAGATTTTTCTAACCCTTTACAACCTCTTTCTCAAAGCACTTCCAATAATAACTATTTTATCTAAGGTAGAGATCCCCAAAGTGGCCACAACAATTCTAAATTACCCTTAGCAAAGCTCATTGAGGATAATTTTCCAAAAACACAAAATTCTATACTTTAAGTTTTAAGCTGCCACTGACCCCCAGACATTAGCACAACTGATACCACGAGAGAAGTGCACTCGGGCCTTGGAACCCAGTAGCTAGGCCACAACACCAACCGGAAAGGAACAGAGATCAAATCCACCTGCCGAAGTTCCACTTCCTGCTAGCTGTTCTTGTTAACTGAGGTGTGTCAACCCAGGATGTGATTTTTGTGCTTAAAAAGCAAAGACTGGTAAGGCTCGGGGCTGCATGATTTGGGCAAGGCCCCTGTGCAACCCTGCTGGCTATAAAGACTTTCTATTGGCTGTAAGAGTTCTTGTGTTCTCTGAAGGAGTTACCTCACAAGAAAATTGGTAAACAGTCGAGTACCAGAGGATGCTAATGCTAGAACTCCAAGCAGCAAGGAAGAAATAAGCATGTGGGCTCTGTGGTTCCCCCTGGCTTTCTTTGCAGTTTCTCTGGATTGTCTATGCATCCCTCCTCTGACACAAAACTAGACCAAACTTTTCGTGATATTATAAAGACGTGGGAAGACATGAAAAGGAAGGAGGCGGGTCTTCAATGCAAATATGGAGAGTATGCCTAGTCTCCACCCAGACTCTACCTTGGCCCAACCTCTTTAGTGACTAGGCAACACTCTGATAAATAGGAAAGAAAAATCCACGGGGTCTGCCCCAGCACGATCATGCTCAGTAGATAGAAAATCCTGTCCTCAGCTGTGGTGGTTTGAATGAGAATGGCCCCTATAGACTCATATGTTAATACTTGGCCCCCAGTTGGTGGAGCCAATTTGGTTTGGGAAGGATTAGGAGGTATGTCACTGGGGTGGGCTCTGGGGTTGTAAAAGACTTGCACCTTCCCAGTATTCCTTTCTCTACTTCTCACTTGCCAATCAGGGTGAAACCTCTCAGATGTTCCTGCTACCATATTGTTGTTCTGGCATCATGGACACTAACCCTCTCAAACTGCAAGCCCAGTTAAACAATTCCTTTTCTAAGTTACTCTAGTCATGGTGTTTTATCACAGCAATAGAAAATAACTAATATATCAACCATCTTAACTCATTATACTGTCATTACCTTATCATTAAATTGTGAAGGTATTTTTTTAAGATTTAATGTTTTAATTTCAATGTGTGTGTGTGTGTGTGTGTGTGTGTGTGTGTGAGAGAGAGAGAGAGAGAGAGAGAGAGAGAGAGTGTGTGTGTGTTCAGGGCGTCCACAGAGACTAGAAGGATCAGATACCCTGGAGCTGGAGAGGTACCATGGATCCCATGTGGGTGCTGGAAGTTGAACTCAGGTCCTCTGCAAGAGCAATAGATACTTTGAACTGTAAAGTCATTTTCTCAGCTGTGGTCAACTGTGGTGTTGACCTCTTCTTATGAGCCTTTAAAGAGGATTGTGAGGAGAAATAGTCTAGGAGGGAAACTCAGTCTATTACAACTGGAGAGGGAAAGCTATCATCTAACCCCAGTGGATGCACCATCCACTTCAGACAGTCATTGAAACTTTGGAAAAGAAACCAACATCTTTCACTGCTGCCCACCCTTGAGTGAGCCCACTCCTGAGTTATGTGGAATGTATTTTAGCTTTACTAAATAAACCTCTTCTTAATATCTCTCTCAATATCTCTGTCTCTCTGTCTCTGTCTCTGTCTCTCTCTCTCCTGAATTCTTTCCTCTAGGAAAACAAAAACCAAGAACCCTTTACCTGGCGGCAATAAGATGAAAGGACACCAATCCAGAAAATTCCAAAGTCAAAAGAGCCAGAAACTCAGCTTACAGTAGGTAGGACTGAGCTTGTACAGCTGGAATGGTAAAGGGCATTGCTCTCTGCCAGCACCGACTACTTGACATGCACATTCCTTTTAGGGCAGCAAGACTGCATAAGTTTGTTGTAGCTGACTGGCTAGGAATTCTAAGGTCATGCTGACCCAGGGAGCCTTGAATCTTGTTTATGGTTACAGCTTGCAATTCAGGGAGATAAGAATAGTTTTTAACTTTTGGCTGGGTGACAATGGATGTTTATTCTTGGGTAGTTCAATAATAGCCTCTACAGAAGTTTATCATTAGCAAGTTAACGTGGAAATACAAATTGCTGGGGTAGGGTGCTGCTTGTTTAAACTAATTTGAGCCTTACTCAAGAGGCCAAGCTAACATTCTGGTTTTCTAGGCAGTGGAGAGCTAGTAAGTGTTTACTGATCCGTTCTCTTTGGGAGGGGAAAGGAAAATACCTGATGTGTCATGTTTTCCTCCTTTGTAGTCTAAACATTCTCTGTGAGCACACAAGCTAATGACAGGAAGCCTATGCGCTTGCAGATGCTCTGAAAATGCAGCCATCAGCCTTCACCAGCCGGACTCAGGGCACTGCTCCCCCTCCCCGCCAAAGCCAAACCAAAATCATCAACTAGGGAACCTTCCTCTGATAGCAACTTGGCATGAGTACTTCAACCAATACTGTTTGGGGAAGTCAACCATGCTCTGCATTTAGGGGCTCATACTTTCCCTTTTTGTCCAGCATAAAAGGATGACCAAATGAGCAGAGGGTGAGAGACTTTGGGGAACTCCGTCCTAAATGGGATGTCCTCATCAAAGCCTCCTCTCAAGGCTCGGAGGTCTATGTGGAAGAGGAGGAGGAAAGATTTTGAGATCCAGAGGTGGAAGATGACTCCAAGACACAGCATCTTCTAGGCACAACAGGGTTGATATGAACACATGAACTCACAGAGACTGTGACAGCATGCACAAGACTTTCACAAGTTCAAACCATGCAGAATCCCAGCACTGAGAAAGGGAAGCCGACACCAAGTCCCACCCTTCAAGAAACTATATGCAGTCAATATCTTCCGCAAAAGGGAAAATCTGTTCTCCCCAGTGGAGTGTCCCTGGGTGTACCAACCACATTTCAGGGCAGGCCCCATGCCCAGGAGCAGTTAACCAACATACAATGAATTCCATTTTGTATGTGTGGTTTTTGTTCTGTTTTGGTGGGTTTATTTTCTTTAATGGTTTTTTTTTTTATCATTTGCTGTTTTCTGTTTGTTTCATGACAATGAGAAAGAACATGAAGTTGGGGGGGAATAGGGAGGTGGGCAGGATCTGGGAGGAGCTGGGGGAGGGGAAAATATAATCAAAATATATTGTATGGAAAAAGTTAATAATCAAAAGGATTTCCAGTATCCTGAATCATTCTGTCAGCCATTTGATTGTGCTGAACAAAAAAATGAGATAACTCTACCTTACCATGGCTGATTTGTAGGAATCCATGCTTCAGATAGATCACTTTCCATTCTGAAAGGCAAAC
The DNA here is from genome assembly GCA_004026605.1 of Ondatra zibethicus. Taxonomy (NCBI): domain Eukaryota; kingdom Metazoa; phylum Chordata; class Mammalia; order Rodentia; family Cricetidae; genus Ondatra; species Ondatra zibethicus. Next base: position 15,718 of record PVIU01003902.1, on the reverse strand, counting down.
CACCAGATAAACCCTCCAGGCTAGAGTTTGGATGGCAGAACAATGGTCTCACTACTTTTTGAATCTATTCTATTCTTTTTTTTCCTCAGGAAACTTTAATGTGCCTCCATCCAGTCCTTGTTAGTGTCTCCTTCCTCCCTTTCCCCACTCCCTCATCTTAAGATATTGTCTTATTTATGCTGTCCAGGCAGGCCTCAAACTGAGAGTCTCCTGCCTCGGTGTCTCAGGTGCTACTACAATAGGTATTCACTGTTGAATCCTAAACCAGGTTGGCCATGAACTCGCAGATCTGTTTGCCTCAGCCTCCCCTCTGGAGTGCTAGGCCTAAAAGCATGTACCATCATATCCAGCCAATCTGTTAACAGTCATCAGCTATTCTGTACTTACATAGTGGGAAAAACCAGAACAGCTGGAGTTGCGATTTTGTATAACCTTATCATTTTCATCCTTTTAATTCTGTCAATATCTGACTTTCCCCCAATAGAGTCTCAATTTCAAATGTTTGTAGAGGCCTCTACTCTACTTGAAGAAGCTGGAGTTCTTTCCTAATCTTCCTCCAGCTTTCAGATCGATTCTACCATAAATAATATTTTCTGTAGCCCTTTGATATATGCATACTGCCACAGAGATGCTATATTTCCTTCTCCCCCCGCCCTTTACCAAATGCCCTTCCCCGTCAGCCTCTTTCAAGTTGTGGATTTCCAAACAGAACACTACTCTCTGAACATTAGCTATAACTCCTTTTCCTTTCTAGGGTTTCTTCTGAAGGATTCAACTCTCCAATAGGTCATATTTTCCACGGGATGCTCTGCCCTCCAGGAGTCCTTGCTAAGACTGAGGTCCTCTCCTTAAACTTGATTATATATTGATTCATACAATAGGAACAGGCTCCAAGACCTTAACTACTAATAGCTTATCCATTAAAAATTATTTCATCCAGTGTTTGTTCTCAATCTCTCTCTCTCTCTCCCTCTCTCTCTCACTCTCCTTTCAATATCCCATCCCCCAGCCTGGAGAGGGTTTCACTGTGTAGACTCTGATTGGTCTGGATCTTGACATGTAAACCAGGTTGGCCATGAACTCACAGATCTATTTGCCTCAGCCTCCCCTCTGGAGTGTTAGGCCTAAAAGCATGTACCATCATATCCAGCCAGTGACTCTTTTTTTTTGCTTTTATTGATCTGCTTGAGGAGCTTTTGGGTTTGAAGGGCTGTACTGATGAGTGCATTTATCTCCATCTCTGGTGACATGCCTCGTCCTTGACGGTGTCTTGGGAGTCTAGAAGCTTTGACCTACTTCCGGTACCCCAAATCCTGTTTTGGGGCATCATCTACACAGCTCGACCTTTGCCTCCCAAAGCTTATTCCAGCTGCCCTTCAGGACAGAGCATGAAAATAAAACCAAGTTCTAGGCTGCCAGGCCAGAAAGCAGCACAGCCTCAGCATTCAGAAAGAGTCCTTGTTCTTGGGTTCTGGTTCCATCTTTGTTTTTTGCTGACTCTATGACCATGGGCAAGCCACTTTAACCCTCTTGTCTTTCTACTAGATAGTGCCAGAGAAGGCATGACATTTCCCCCTCAGAGTTAAGAGTGAATTGAGATGATGTGCTCAAAGGTGTTTTGGGAGCAGAGCAGCGCACACAGGACAGCTTGTTAGTGACATTACAAAAGCTTCTTGAAAAATAGGGGATGTGACATTAATTCAGAGTTGTGGAGTTTTACCAAGTCATCACCCTCTCATGATCAAAAGGGTCTACGTGACTGATTGAACATCACAATAGAAGGAGAAAGAAGGCTAATGCGTTTGCTTAGCCCATTGATCTTCATTTCTTCTAATTGAGACCATTACTAGTGAAGCTCAGCTAAACATTCTGACTATTGGAACTGTTTTGGCTTTAGCCAGCTTTAAGGGAAACAGTGGCCCCTGGCAAGCACTGCAGTTAGCTGCTGCTGTGTCACCTTCAACAAACTCTTCTCTGCTCCCCAGATTCCGGGGACAGGAGGAGAATGGGGAGAGAGAAAAATTGGCTTGTTTCCCTGTTAGTAAATTACTGTTGGTAATTTAGAACTGATAAACTAATTGCTGTCCTTATCAGTATGTTGTCTAGAAGTGTGTGTGTGTGTGTGTGTGTGTGTGTGTGTGTGTGTGTGTGTGAGAGAGAGAGAGAGAGAGAGAGAGAGAGAGAGAGAGAGAGAAAGTGAGTTTGAGTGAGTAGGGGGGTAGAAAGAGTTTGAGAGAGAGTTTTCTTTAAATCCATTGGTTATTAATAACGTCTCAAGAAAGGAAAGTAGCCAGATTTGGGTGTGGCTATGCCATACATATCTCCTCTCCTACTTAAACTTTTAGAAATAAGGTTTTACATCAGATTTAGTAAGCTTAAAGAAGTTTGTCATTGATTACATGTGAATATCATTATGTAAATAATATCAGGAGGAAAATGATTGATTTAGTGTGTGTAATAATGTATGTCGGCTGTGCCCTCCCTGGCAGGGCTCTCAGTGCCTCTGAGCTTGTTGACCACAGTTCTGTCATTAGGTTTTCTGACCCATTGCCCACTTCCCTGCCATGCAGGAGATTTGGGGACTAATCCCCCACACTGTGTATGGGAGCACATACAAAAACATGTACTTTGACAAAAAGATGCAGTTGGAGGTAGATCATGGCTGCTTTTGAAAACGATACAGCATGTTTCTATCTGCCTTCTCTTTCCTTCCTTCTCTGACTGACTGTTTTATTTAGATCATAATACGCTTTTTTCATATTCAGTAATACCTTGATAAAATCCTTCTGAGGCAACTGGTATAACAGCCATTTTCCTGCTGATGGGTTTTCCTCTCTCTCTCTCTCACCTCCCTCCCCTCTCCATCCTCTGCCCCCCTTCTGTGACCCACACAATTTATTTTAATTAGCGTCATGAATAATCCTTTTATGAATAAATCAGATCATCATGTTTCTGCTCAAGACCCCAAAATGACTCTCCATTTCATCGCCAATTGAAAATCAAAGCCCTAATATTACTTACATAATGATATTCATATGTAATCAATGACTTAAATCGCTTTTTTTTTTCAGCTTGTAAATATGTTAGAGGACATACAGGCAGAGGACAAAGCAGAGCCCACCATTTTTCAGTTGAATTCACCCACACATTTGTGAAAATGTAACCCCAGGACACACCACTGCGCAAGCTAAGAACCAGTTCTAAAGTACCTGCCAAGGCAGGCACGGAGAAGGGTCAGCAGAAGGCAAACATGGAGGGGCAAAGCCTGCAGTGTGTCAGAGGCAGGGGAGGCAGCACCTGCCCAGGCCACACTAATTTCTCAGGGCAGCCAACCCTAAGACAGCTGGTCTTCCCTGCACAGCGCTTTTGCCCACAGTAGGGGCAGCCTCTGGAAGCTGCACAGCAAGGCTGTCTATCTGCTCCTGAGGGGTCGTCAGACATCGTGGCCAAGCGTGCAGGATCTCCAGTACTGATGTGTGCATGTCCAGGTCCTGTATTGGCTGCTCCAACCTGTCCATCGCTGCAGACACCTTCTGAGGATCCATGGAACTCAAGGCCTTGCCTAGAGCTCTCGTCACTTGTACTGAACTCTGAGTCGGTCCCTTTGTGGTCACAGCTGTCTGCACCTTAGAAACCACTGCATCAACGTGGGACATGTGAGCAAACTCCTCCGTTTCTTCTTCACTTTGGCCTGCTCAGTCTTAGAGTCCTTCCCTGCCCTTTTGGCTAGCTTCTCCAGCTGCTTCACCATGAACCTCAACAGGACCAGGGGATGGTCCATGGTCAGTCGGGCAGCATGGGGGGGTGGGGAGGCGGCACAGGGCACCCCCACTGATATTTGAAAAGTAGGAAACATTTGCAAACGTGGAGAGGGAAAAGCAATCACAAACATAACAAACACATTAACATGCCTTTTCAACTCTTGGCCACACATATAGATATGCCCGTATCTTGGAAATGAATTTCAGCAACACTGTAAAAAGACTGTTTTTCTAGGCAAATTCAATCTGCCATCAGATTAGCATTATCAGGACTCTGAGGATGGCTACCAAATAACCAACATGAGTCCTTAGTGAACCTGGCACCAGATGATGGAGGGAGCCCGGTTCTAGGTATGTGGTAGCCACCGCCATTGGCACCGGTTCTGACTGGCTTGATTAACTCTGGCATCTGGTAGACACTCTCCCCAACCAGGGAATTCAAGAAGATCTTTTCAGTGGTTCCCTCACCCTGACCTTCAATACTACTTGGAAGTGCAGCGCTTAGACTACACACCGCCTGCAGCCTGCAGGCGTCCTCCCTCCGAGACTCAGTGCAGGTAGCAGCTGTCAGAAAGACAAGGTTTGTGTTCTCTTCCCAGCCAATGCCCTTCCACCTCATTAACTCAAACAGCTTTTATCATCTCTCTCTTAGTAAAACCTCACTCCCCCAACTTCCAAATAAAATACATAATACTTACATTCATACATACATAAACACACTGTTTGCTGGAATCTTCTCATAATTCTTGATTTGGGTCCTGAAATAGCAAAATTATAAATTTCCCCACTCAGTCAAGAGATTCAAATATACTAAATTCATGAAGGGCACAAAATATCTTTTCATCTTATCTAAGTCACAAGTGGTAGTAAAGGGAAGTTAAAATTATAAAATCGAATTCTCTATCTTATATAAACAAGTACACAGGAAGTAGACCTAGCAGCTGGTACCCTGCCCAGCTGTCTGAGAAATGAGACAACAGAAAAGCTTCAGAGGGCCTTGGCCTTGCAGACCAATCCCTGCTCGGGGAGACATGACCTTGGCTGTGTCAGGAAAGTTTCTGCCTGGGCTGGTAGCTTTGAAAAGTGTGAGTCATTATCCTGTCACCAACCAGAGGCTCAATCTTTCAGAGAGGAGAGAGGGGGATAGGGCTTGAGAGCTGGGCTGCCTGGGTCCAGTCAGAAACCCAGAATGGCAATTTACTGATTGGAGTCAGGTATGTGTAACTACCTAGCAGATCCGAGCTGAGATTCTGTCTCTAGGTGACGTCATCGAGAGTCGGCCGAACACCAGATGCTGTGGCTACAGCAGTGAACAAGACAAACTGGGGCTCGCCCTTGCGTGCTTAACATCTGTTCATCCTCTCCCTGTAGGGAAGCCACACACAAAGTCAGTTTATGATCAGAAGGTTGGGTTGAGAGCCTGAAAACAGAAGCAAAATTACAGTAAGACGCGCAGCATTAGCGATCGAGTGGCACCCAGCCCGGCAGTTCATGAAGTTAGGTCTGCCCAAATGTGGGTCCGTGGGTCCTGGCAACGGTAACTAATTTGGGGGGGGGTCGATCTTTTTTTTTTTTTTGCTCCGTTGCATGATACCGGGATTGAACTAGAGTCTCATACATGCTGAAGTTTCTCATTCAGACTGCTTTTTCTCACTTATCTCTGGATCTCTCTTTCCCTGTCCCTGCCTCTCTCTCTCTTCTCCCTCAAAAATTTGAAGTAACTGTAAAGAATAGCGCTGAGTATGGCGACACATGCTTGTAATTCTAGCCCTCAGGAGGCAGAGACAGGATCTCTGAGTTCAGGGCCTGAATGATCTATACATTGAGTGTCACGACAGCTAGAGCTGTGGAGTGAGAACCCTGTCTCAACAAAACGAAAGAAGTAATAAAACAAATGGAAATGAAAGTAATTTTAGGTTTAAAAACTGTAAATAATAAATGATGACGACCTGGGTTTCCCTTGCTCCACATCTTAACTCAGATACTTGCAGGCATTTTTCTTTTTTAAAGTAAAATATAATGGATGCTTTTTGTGAGGAATGCAAATGATTGACAGCAGCACAAAGGTCAATGCTTAAAAATAATCACCCAGAATATGACACCCGGAAATATTCCTTATTAATGTTAGTCAAACTTCTAATTAGTTATTTATTTTAGTTAGTCTTATTTGGAATACAGACTGGTTTCAAATTTTCCATGTTATCTATGCTAGTCTTGAATTCAAGATCCTCCTGCCTCAGCCTCCCCAAAACTGAGATGCCGGCATGTCCCAGCTTGGTCAAATGCTTCCTAATAAACACATTCAATTAGAAGACAAACTAGGTAGACTGAAGGCAACAATTTTTTTGCTTTTTAAAAGAACATTCTGCCCTATGTGATTTTTTTTAGATAAAAATATGAAAGTCTGTCAAAATTAGCAGGAAAATAGAAATAGGTAAAAATGAAGGGATAATTAGACCTCAGAATAATTCTATTTTTACCTATGAGAGGAGGATAATTTAAGTTTAAAAAAGTAATTGTGAGGAACATTGACACCAGGTTTTGTAATTATATATATTAGCATATATGATTCATGACATTTTTGCACACACACACAATGCACTTTTGGTCACACTCACTACCTTTACCCCTCCCCCCGCAGAGGGTTTTTGTAGGTGCTATCAGTTACCTTTACATTATGGAGCACAGTGTTTGAATACACATTTCTTCTGCCCTTCTCCAGATCTCTCTTTTGTTACATTTGCGTCTATATGTCTGTGAGTCTGTACACACAGATGCATACACACGTGTATACTAACTAGTGCTGTATGTGTCTGTAAGTCTGTACACATGTGTATACTAACTATTGCTGTCTATGTCCGTGAGTCTGTACACACAGATGCATACACACGTGTATACTGACTAATGCTGTCTATGTCTGTGAGTCTGTACACACATATGCATACACACGTATACTGACTAGTGCTGTATATGTCTGTACCGCCCACCTGTGCTATGGGATAGTATGGTACTACTCCTGTATTGCGGCACCTGCACTACAGGACCATTCGCGAGCCAGGCAAGGGCCTGGAGATTTAAACGCACAAAGACACACTGACAGATACATGGGTCACCCTTGAAACAGGAATGCCCCAAGAATGCCCCCTTTATTGTGTACCAGAGCCGCTTATATGGGGCTCCTTAACTGATAGCCACGCCCCAGCCAAACCCACCAGAAACCACTCCCCTGCCATCAGGAACTCCTGAGGGTCTCATGCTCAGAGCAGCTACAGGCTGTCTCAGAGCAGAGGAAAACAAGTTGTTTGCAAGAAATTCAGGATTTGGGGGTTCACTGCTCCCAACATCTCCCCCTTTTTTATATAATTAGAAAAAAGAAGAGCAACTAACTACATGCAAATCCCACAAGACATCCAACTGTCTCTTATAAGCTGGAAAATGCCCTAGCGAACATGCTCATTCTACGGTCAACATGAATGATATTAAATGCTGGTGCCAGCTACAAGATAGTCACAGCAGCCGTCTGGCTGATGACAATTCCCGTTGCCATGAAGGAGGATTCAGATCCCAAAGTCTTGGCCATGATGGCTTGGCAGTCATCCTCAAGCTCCAGATCCTCCCGCCTCTGCCTCCTTCCGCAAATCCTACCCGCATGCACCACCACAACCGGCTCCGGCAGCAGGCAGGCTCTCGGGTCCTGCGGGAAAGCCTACCACTCGCGCTAGACTCTTGGGCGTGCAGAGTTTGAAACCGCCACCGCCTTTCCCTTGCCCCAATGCTGCCTTTCATGCTGCATGCAGACGGGCTGTCCAGCTGGGTCTGTGCTGCTCCAGCTTGTCTGGGCTTCAGCATTTGTTACCACATTTGCTGATACTCCTGGCACCGCCATGGCATCACCCAGGCTGGGCACCGACTGGGCTGGGGCAACGTGCCTTCTGCCACAGCTGCCTAGCAAAGCTCTGCTCCAGCTGCCTTCTGACCCCAGCCATATTCGCTCTGGGTCCAAACTGGTGTGGAGTGGAGCAGAACTCGAGAAAGCAGGCTTGCTGCTCCGGAACCACTGAAGGGGCCCCACTTAAACAATCTTTTAGGGAATTTGGGCATCGTCAACCTGTCTGGCTACTTCCTGCTGAGCGGGGGTGCTGCATTCTTGGGGGTATTTTACGGCAACATTTCAGGAGGTCTTGGTGAATCAAACCACATGAATCTGGAATAAATCCACAGGTTCTCATCCTCTGTGGAGACAAAAGCAGAACCTCTTTTCCAAAGCATTGAATCCTTAGGCCCGTACTTTAAAGTCAAAATACCTTTCTTAGCAGTTCCCAGAATCAAATGTCTTTCTCTAGTCCAGACCACAAAAGACAACACAATCAACACAATAACACACATCTGTACACATTCTATCTTTTTTGAGGCCTTCAATTCACCCTCCCGCCTCTTCTTTATTACTTTCCTACTGTCCAATCTTCCAGAGAGCATCCCTCAGAGCGTCTCTGGGGATGAAAACACACATACCATTCTTCAATCCACCCTCACCATTCCTGAAGGTGATCTCTCAGGAACCCCTAGTTCCTGATCTTGGTGGGACCTCCACTTGTGCCACCCGCCTGTCTACCATGGGACAGTATGAGTTCGCAAGTCGGGCAAGGGCCTGGAGATTTAAACACACGAAGACACACAGACAGAGACATGGGTCACCCTTGAAACAGGAATGCCCCAAGAATGCCCCCTTTATTCTATACCAGAGCAGCTTATATAGGGATCCTTAACTGATAGCCACGCCCCAGCCAAACCCACCAGAAACCATTCTCCTGCCATCAGGAACTCCTGAGGGTCTCGTGCTCAGGCCAGCTGCAGGCTGTCTCAGAGCAGAGGAATCTTGTTTTTGTGTCTTCATTCATGAGTTCTTCTAAATTCTTTGTACATTCGCTGGATACTGATCACAGATACCTATATATTGACACTGTACTTAATGAGTCCTTTCATGTACTGAAGTATATGCTTCATGTCTTTAAATGTGCAGTAGCCTCCTGGCTGGATACAATGTCACTACGTCATGCTTTCTTTCCCTCAGAACTTTGTATTGTTATGCCCAGTCCATGGGGACCCCAAAAGACCACCAGGGAGACTGACTCACCAAAATGCAAAGCAAGGTTTATTATCATACACAAATACAAGCCGGTAGGGACCTCGTCAGTGCAGTAGCAAGAGGAGGTGCCCCACCCTTCTAGAGAGCATTATATAAAGGCAAAAAACAGGAAAGTTACATTAGCAGGGTTGGAGTGATGGGTTCAATCCTGATTGGCCTGTGTCTAGGGACTTTTCACATTTTTTTTTCTGAACCTCACCTGTTGCTTATCAAGTTTTCTTATTGGCTGACTGACTTCTATGGTTATCTGTACTTTCCAGATGGCTACCCTAGCCATTTCTGAGGACTGGAATGTTTTACGGAAAATAGCTTACACAAGACACAAGATGGAGGTGGAGGACAAAATGGAGGAACTTTGGTTCTTCAGTAAAACAGCTTCCCTGTCTCCTAGTACTAAAATTGTGCTGTAAAGATGTTGGAGGCTGTCTAAATTTCAGCCTCTGAAGGAACTCACTTTCTGCCTGCATGTTAAGCTTTTAATTTTCAATGGTTAAGTAGGCTATATCTAAAAATTCTTTGCTCTGGTTTGCCCCATTGATCTGAAGATTGTTTTATATATTTATGTGTTTTGTATGTCTTGTGCTCTCTCTATATAGAATTTTCCAATTTAAGGAAGCACTTACGATACTGTTTGATTGCCTTTCTGTCATTAGTTTCTCTCTCACTGATTTAGTAGCTGCCCATTTCCACTGAGATTTTCCTATCTCCCCTCTTGTCTTCAGTATTGTCTGCTTGCTTCTTTTCCACTTCATATGTCAATAGTAGTATGGCTCCTAATGTGTTCACGGTCTCACTCTCTATCCTGTCTTTCTTTCCATCTTGTTTGTCCAATCAATAGAGCCTCATTTGGAGGCCCTTCTACAGGAATAACTGTGTGCCCTCCTCTTCTACAGGCAGGGTGACTGAGGGCCTGCCCTATTTGTATTGCCAGACTTGTTTGCCATCCTTTCTGCAAATGAATCTGCATTTTTTAAAAAACCATTTTAAAGTTATGGAGATATGCCCCTTTAAAACATTTCATTTGATATTTTGCTTTCCATTGTTATAATTTGCATTAATTTTACAAATTCCTAGGTCAACTGTGACTTTTCTATCCATGCATATATCAGGTATTAGTTATTCCCCTCCATCCTTCTACTCTTGACTTCCTTCTGCCTTCCCCTCAGCACCCTTCCCAGTCCTTAAAGGCTTAACCTCCTCCTTCTTTGCCCCTCCCCATTTCTGGTGTCTGCTGTTTCATCCCATTTCTGAGGGCAGGGGCTTGAAATGGTGTTTGCCTTTCTGTGTTTGTCCGGCTTCACCCACTGGGATGTTCTCCACTCCCATTCACAATGCTGCTTTTTCTTTGGTCTGGGAGTCCTGACAAGAATCATATCTTGCAACTGATTGTTCCATTTATGTCTTCTCCATTTGAGATGCTATAAAAAGGTATCCTAGACAAGAAGCAACAGCAGCTACTTCCTGTTCTGGAGGCTGGGGAGTACAGGATTGAGATGCCACCAGCAGAGTTTAATTCTTGGTTCAATAAGGGCTTTTGGCCTCTCACAGGATAGAAGGGTGAGGGGAAGCTGGATGGTGGTGGTGCCCATCTTTAAACCAGCACTCAAGAGGCAGAGGCAGGTGGATTTCTGTGAGTTCGAGGCGAGCCTGGTCTACAGAGGGAGTTTCAAGACAGGCTCCAAAGCTACAGAAAAACCCTGTCTCAAAAAACCAAAAAGAAAAAGAAAAAAAAGAAAAGAAAACAAACAAAGAAAGAAAGAAAAGAAAAGAAAAAGAAAAAGTAAAGGGTGATGAGATAGGTTATTGCTTTTAAAAATTATGTATAGGTGTTACATCTGCATATGGTCCTGTGCATGTGAGTGGAGGGGCCTAGAGAGGCCAGAAACATAAGATTCCCTGGAACTAGAGTTACAGAGAGTTGTGAGCTGCCATGCCAGTTCTAGGAACTCACTCAAGTCCTCTGGAAGAGCAGCAAGTGCTCTTAGCCATTGAGCCATTTCTCCCACCCTTTAATTGCTTTCTAAAAATACTCTTTTCTAATGACATCATCTTTGAGTAGGAAATTCCACATTTGGGGGGAGGTTGGGGAGACATCATGTTTTTTTTTTCTTGATGTGGAATAGTTCTTTAACATCTTTGTGTCTCCACCTATTTCCCTCCCTGCCCTCTTTCACGGCTGGGCATCAGATTGAGCCCTGTGACTTCCGCGTGCTAGTCAAGTAATCTGAGCTTCACCTCCAACTCTGCTTGCTATGCTTGACATTGGGAGAATAGAGTTTCCTTCTCAAAATTAATTTATTGGCCGTGATGATTCTTGTGCTTGTTAATATTGTCAGTTTGAAAGGATCTGGAGTCATCTAGGAGACCAGCCTCTAGCCTCTGTGAGAGGTTTATCTAGATTAGATTTAGAATGTGCATAAACTTGAATCTGCCTGATAAAATAGAGAGCTTACAGTTTGAGCAACAGGCTTCTTATTAACTCTTATAATTTATATCAGCCCATAATTCTTGTCTATGTTAGCCACGTGGCTTGGTACCTTTTTCAGTGAGGCATTCTCATCTTGCTTCCTCTGCGACTAGGAGACAACTGCAGACTGCATCTTTCCTCTTCCCAGAATTCTCCTGTTCTCATTGCTCCACCTCTACTTCCTGCCTGGTCGCCCTGCCTATATTTCCTGCCTGGCTACTGGTCAGTCAGCGTTTTATTAAAAACAATACAAGTGACAGGATAAAAGACCATTGTCCCACAGCAGTGTACATGTTATGTTTATCATGAAACCATTTACTCACTCATTTCAGCAATGATTTAGAATTTTCTACTACCACTGTTTGGCAGGATTTACACTTTATATAACTGAATAACATTTGGAATAGTGCCTTCAGTATGTCTTCTTGAAAAATTCTCTTCCTTCTGTCACTGTTACCTTCTGGGACCAAGGCCAGTTCTCAGCACCTTGGGGAAGGGCTGGTGCTGGGGATTTTAGGGAACAAAGTAAAATTCTTCCAGATCCAAACTAAGACCTTGAAAGCTATAGCTATAGTTCACTCTTTATTTTTGTTGCTGTGGGCTGAGGGTAGGGCCTTGGGCATGGTAAGCCACGCTCCCTGCTCCTCATCACTATCAATTAAAAAAGACTGGTTCTTGTTTGTTTGTGTGCTTGCTTGTTTTCAAGAGTAGAAATCTTTTCTTCTTTTTTCTTCCTTTATTTTCTAAATTTGGTTTTGGCAATTAGAAGGAATTTCACCTTGATGCCGTAATTCAGTGGAGGCTTATCAATGTATAAAAAAAATCTGTTGGAAAATAAGTTATTTGTTAGATGTCATAGGGTCATGCCTCCAATTTCATACAAGTTTCAAAGCAGAGTGTAACATTTCAGGAGAGACCATTAGCCAAGTAAAGCTAGTATCCCTTATTTCCAGGATGACTCGATACTGAATATCTGAGAACATGATGCTCTTGTACTATATTTAAGGTGTACACCATGTATGAAATACTTTTTGACAAAATATTTAGCCTGAATCTCATCTCCAGATTCAATTTCCAACTTATGAAAAACACATGTGAGACAGAAGTAGGCATTATAGGTAGGATATAAATGTCCTACATAGGCTAATGTGCTTGAACACCTGATCCCTACTGGTGACATTGCTTTGGGAGGCTGTCTCAGACTCTCAGGACCTCAGGGCCTGTATGTTGGACATGGGCCTTGATGGTCACAGCTCACCCCTGCTTATTCTGCATCTGCTTCATGATCCACTAAGATATGAACAAACTGTGTTACAAGCTCCTGCGACCATGCTTTCCCTGTCATGATGGACAGAAGCTTGATTATTCCCATGATATTCATACCACTAATGTACAAGTGGGCATGCCTTGTCAGGTCAGTTGTTATTGTAGCTTCCCGTGTTCACAGCTAGATAAAGTTGATTACTTTATCAAAAAGTCATGGTCTCACTGTGTATCCCTGGGTGGCCTAGAACTTGCTATATAGACCAGGCTGATCTCACAGGAATCCACCTGTCTGTACTCCACCAAGATCTGAGATTAAAGGTGTGTTTCATTATGCCCATAGGACTAACTTTCTCTTTAATTATTCTCATTGCTTAATATTGTTGTGATTTCAGCCACATAAGGCTGATACTTCTGGGTTCTGGAGTTGTGCATGTGCAGATGGGCTCTCGGCATGGAGGTGCCTGAATGTTAAAGGGTCCCAAGTGGCCCACATGTGTGCATGCGTGGTTACATTCATGATGACTCAGCTAAGTCCTTGCACGTATGCATGATTACGTCCACTATGACTCAGCTAAGCCCCTGTGTGCATGCGTGAGCCTGTCATCTGCATCATCTCATCTACGTATGACGTAGTCATGCCAACCCCTTGTGCACACGTACTAGGCAGATTTTCAAAAGCTGGACACGCCATCCTCCCCTCTCTCTCTGCACACTGATTCCTAGGCCTGTACGCACCCCCTCTAGTAAACTCCTAAGTGGATTTGTTGTGTGTTACGTGTTTCCTTCTTGCTTGTGCCAGGTAATTTCAAATATATTATTGTGGGACTATTGTAGCTGTATTGGGTTGCTTTTATTGGTTAATAAAGAATCTGCCTTGGCCTTCTGATAGGGCAGGACTTAGATAGACAGGATAAAGAGAAGAGAATGCTGGGAAAAGGACAGAGCCAGAGAGAGCTGCCCGCCATGAAGGCTGCCAGGTCAGAGATGCTGAATCTTTCCCGGTAAGCCACGACTAGTGGCAACACACATATTATTAGAAATGGGTTAAACAAATGTGTGAGAGTTAGCCAATAAGAGGCTAGAGTTAATGGGCCAGGCAGTATTTCAATGAATACAGTTAACGTGTAATTATTTCGAGTACACACTGGGAGCCGGGCGGGACAGAACAAGGGGCCCGGCGCTGGGAACACAGCCTGAGCCCTTCATTACAACAGACTATGTGTGAGTGGGACCTTTTTTCTTATTTAGCGGTTCTGAGTTTCCAGTTAATGTCCATAATGGGTTCATTTAACTAAATTGATTTTCCCCTGTGTATTGACTATAGCATGTGAGTTATTTGTTCATTTTTTCATGATCAGCGTGAGATACAATGATAAAATTGTTAATTGTATCTATGTCACTGTATCAGAAATAAAATTTAAATATTATTATTGTACTGGGTGTTACACCTAAGGCTGTTGCGTACATACTGTTATGATTACAGCCACACAGCAGTGGCAGGCACTTCTGGGTTACAGGGCCACACATGTGCAGACAAGTGCTCAGTCATCCTGGGGACCTTAAAAGGCCCTACATGACCTACGTGTGGCATGGTTGCATCATGTAGGTATGATGCAGCTATGTAAGCCCTTATGCGCATGCGTGAGCTCTGTCATATGCGTATGACGAGCTCCAGCAACCCCCTGTGCGCATGCGCTAGGCAGTCTTTAAAAGCTGGAAGCGCTCTCTTTCTCAACTCTGACTTCCCCAGGCCTGTTCACGTGTCTCTATAACTCTTAAGTTTGTTGTGTGTTTCATGCTTTGTTCTCACTCACGCCAGATAATTTTTACATAATAGCCAAGTGGTTTACCATTAATCTATTCCCTCAGCTTATTATTTTAATCAAATAATGATTTAATCAGCTTTTTAGTTAAGCATTGGCAGATTTTAAAGGTAAAATGAAGGCATACACTTGGGCTGGACAGGTGACTCAGCAGTTAGGAGCATTAGCTGCTATTCCAGAGGACCCAGGTTTGATTTTTTTTTTTCAGTACTACATGGTAGCTCATAACTTCAGTTCTAGCAGATTCAATTCCTTCTTCTGGTCTCTGAGTGCACATGGTACACAGGCATATATGCACATAAAATAAAAATTAAATGAGGGCATACAGTTAATGTAAAAATGGTTGAGTTGCAGACATTAGTGCTTCAGCCACAGTAATTAAGAAAACAACAAAAAAACTGAGAATGTTAAAATAGCATAATGAATGGCAGTTGCAATTTATTGCAGTAAGACAGTGGAAATGATTATTTGTTGTGTATCAAAAAGTTAAGATGTTTTAAACAAAAAATTCAAGAGTTTCCTGTTCATAATTACTTGCTTGGATAAATTTCTTGCAACCCACACAGAACAGCTTGAAACAGGATTTGATCATGCTACTTTGAATTCAGAGCCCTGCATGCATTCACACGTAGTACTCTTAGGTGCTGAGATGGCCAAAGGAATTCTTTCACTTATGGAAATGGGCTCAGAAATTATGAGTAGAATACAGAAAACCCTTTATTAGAAGGTAAAATGTCTAGGACTAACCAGACAGTCACCAAGACATGGCAGACCTCTGTATTATGATTCAGTATGATGGGCTAAGCTCACTCTTTGACTAGTACAAAGCCCAGAAGCACAACCAGAGCTGAAAGCAGACAGGTTTGTTCCATGCAACATGTAAAAGGAGTGCTGGGATGAGGCTCTCCAGTGCAAAAACATTAACAGATGTTTACAGTGGAGCACAGGGAGGCTTGTCCATAAGAGAACCTGCCTGATGAATAACTCTAGCAGTATCAAAGATCAACTTAGTCCAAACTGGACAAACTGCCAAGTACGTTTATTTAGCTTTAGATGGGTCATGTGATAGAAAAGCGACCACCTAATTAGTACTTTATGAAATTACCTGGTGCAAGTGAGAAGGAAACATGGAACATGCAACAAACCCACTTAGTTTATTACAGGGGGTGTGTACAGGCCTCGGGAATTCTGTGCGCAGAGAGAGAGAGAGAGAGAGAGAGAGAGAGAGAGAGAGAGAGAGAGAGAGAGAGAGAGA
>PVIU01003901.1:0-136368 GCA_004026605.1 Ondatra zibethicus | reverse complement strand
AGTCGTGGCTTACTGGGAAAGATTCAGCATCTCTGACCTGGCAGGCTTCATGGCGGGCAGCTCTCCCTGGCTCTGTCCTTTTCCCAGCATTCTGTTCTCTTTATCCTGTCTATCTAAGTCCTGCCCTATCAGAAGGCCAAGGCAGATTCTTTATTAACCAATAAAAGCAACCCAAATACAGAAGGACCCTCCTACACCAACCATATTCAGCCTCTTAGGACATCTGATATAGAAAGCCAGTGTCTGGAGTAGTGCGAGTCGGAATCCCCCCACACTCTCGCACCTTTTGTGAGGAAGTATGGATGGGACCCTATATAAACATAGATGTTATTGGCAAATAGGATTGCTTTTTCTGGTGCTGAAAGTTTGAGAGAGGCCTCAATTTAAAGCTGGGGTGGTCCCCTTGAAAGGAGGTTTTACAATGTGAGTCATGTGGCTGGCGGATTGTCTTAGGAACATTTACACCATTACTCCACGACTGCAGCCCTGGACCATGGTAATTCTCAAACATCTAGCATTCACTTATTTTCCTATTTAATAATAAAGTGGCTACTGAACTTTTAATAGCACACATTATTTTGCTGATAATTGTATTTGATGATTTCTATTAAAAAATCAAACGAAGACATTCTTTGTCACATATTTTGTACCCTCCAATGTGTCTCATTCCTTCTGTAACCACATTTTACTTCTATGCTCAGAAAGAGACATTTTGTCCTTTTATGTGTGTGTGTGTGTGCTTCCTTTTTCTTGACATTTTTCTCAAGTTGCACTATGATACTAATCTTGATTGTTAATTTGAACTGGATATAGGAAGTACTATGAGATTACTCAAACACACCTATCGGTATGGCTGTGCAAACATTTCTAAGGGCATTGACACATTAATTCAGGTTTTAATACACTATTGGCAAGTAGTGGGACTGTGCATGCTAGCTCCTGGATAAAGGAAGTGGGTCAATGGCAGGGAGCAAGAAGGAGTGGAGGGGATGGAGAATAGGAGGGATGGTGCGAGAAGGGTTGGAGAGGTTCTTGGAGATTTGACTTGCTCCCTCTTGGTGGACTTCTTGTTTTCTATGACGTGAAGAACTTCTACCACTGCTTCTGCTGAAGCCCAGCAACCTGAGACTTAGCACTCTGAAAACGTGGCATAAGTGAAGTGTGCCCTTGGGTATTTTCATTCTTGTATATATTTTTATTACAACTGCAAGAGAATTAACAGACACATATGCACACTTTCAAACACAGATATGTGAATACAGATACTCTCTCACATGCAAACCCCCACACATAATCTCACATACATGTACATCCTACTCCCCAACATGCAAGCACACACACTTCATACACTCAAACACACACTCTCTCTTTCTCCCTGTCCCTCTCTCACACCTTTTCCTCATTGAGAGGCATGGTTTTCTTTTCAGTATACCACAGTTTCTGTCATCCTGCATTTGATCTACTGGTAATGTGTGCAGGTTTGTAGTGCACATAAGCAGGAGAAAGTTCATGCTTGTTACTGTAAATATGGCCAAGAACCTGTTGCTGTGTTAGTTTTTTTGTTGCTGTGATAAAATATCATGACCTAGGCACCTTATGGAAGAAAGAGTTTGGCTTATTGTTCGAGAAGGAGAATCAGTTACGGTGGAGAGACATGGAAACAGTTGTCCAGAGTGGAAATCAAGACATCTTCAACCACAAACACAAAACACAGAGAGATAAAACTCAAAGTGGGATGAAACTGTGAGGTTTCAATGCCTACCTCTAATCTTGTCCCTAGTCCCTACTGAGCACCACCAACTAGAAGCCAAGTGTTCAAATGTCTGCCTCTATATAAACATTCTCGTTCAAACCATCATAGGAGCTTATATGCCCTAAAGTGAGCCTATCATTAATGTTTTGCTAAATAGATAAATGCCTTATGTATACATAAATATTTTATTACCATAGATTAGTGAGGCTCTAAATTACCATCAGAGAAGTGTCTGTGCAGAAGAAAGCAGTTAAAGCAAAGATTCACAACTGAAAAAATGGCAGAGAACATGTAAATCAACATTATATTATAGAAAGAGAATGCACACAGGTTCTCTTACCCCTAGCTGAGGAACAATTGACTGGTGTGGGAAGTCCTTTTGTATATGTGTTGCCTTTATTGGTTAATGAATAAAGATGCCACTTGGGCCTATGACAGGGCAGAATAGAGCTAGGAAAACTAAACTGAATGCTTGGGGAAAGAAGACAGAGAGATGCCATGTAGCCATTGAAGGAGAAAGACATCTGGGGGAGACCGCTGGAATCTTGTTAGTAGGCCAAGACCTTGTGGTGATTCACAGATTAGTAGAGATGGGTTAATTTAAGATAAAAGAGCTAGATAGCAATATCCCTAAGTGATTGGCCAAGTAGTGTTTTAATTAATACAGTTTCTATGTGACTGTTTTAGGTCTGGGCTTCCAGGAATGAATGAACAGTCTCTGCCTCCATAATGCCTCCCAATGAACATTTCAAGCAGATGCCTACCACCCACTTTGGGTTTGGATGCTTGTGTGCCTACTCTGGGTCAGAAGGAAAGTAGTTGAGACCATGCCAGTCGCTCAGTGCTCCCCACCAGGGCAGGCAGCAGAATTGGGTCTGCTAGGGGTGCACAGGCAGGAAAGCATGACGGATTCCTGCTGCCATACACAGAAATATTTCCAGGCTGTGTAGTGTACTGCATTGCAGATTTAGTGTTTACTCAGATAAAAAGGGTTTATATGCTGCATGGTGCTACCCAGAATTGAGATAGTGAGGACAGCTCTTACCCAGCAGTCTTAGAGGCAGTGAACAGACCTCTGCCATGTTGGACTGGGCAGGATCAAAAGGCAAAGCAGCCTTAGTCCTAACCATGCTGCCTAGCATTTTAAGAAGAACTCCTGGACAGAAAAACTCCTCCAGATATGCAATAGGACAAATTCAGACATAAAAGATTTCTAAACAAGACCTAATGTGTCTAAAAAATGTATGTAGACTTGAGAGAGAGAAGAAAATAGTATAGAAAAAAATAGTCTTTAAAGAGACAGAGTACAGAATCAAGGAGTAAAGGAAAATAAACCATGTAAAGATGGAATATACACAGAGAGTCTGGATTACGTATATTATTGTGTTTTCTTTAAATTCTTTGACTGTGAATGAGCAAGGTATGAGAAAAACTTCATTGTATGGGCTGCTAAACTAAACCAACATATATATTTTAAAGGTATCTTGACTTCAAATTTGGGTCTAAGAATATGTTGCTTTGGAAAAGGTGTTCTGCTTTTGTTTCCACAGAGGATGAGAACCTGTGGATTCCTTCCAGACTAATGTGGTTTGATGGGCCAAGATCACCCAAAAAGTCTTTGTGAAAACCTAAAAAATACTTCACCAGACAAAAAGCAGGAAGCAGTTTGGAGAGAACTACTTCCAAATTCCCAAATATTGTTTATAAATGTTTGCTTAAATTTAAATGTGTATATGCTATAGAGATGAATACTTGGTATGACTCATTGCTGTGGGAGCTCCTTCAACCAGTAGCCTTTAATATATCTGTCTACTTGTGCATAGTCTCTTATACTACAGTTGCCGAGGTAAAGCACATGCTCACTTTCTTGCTTCTGGTTGCTGGATTTAGTTCCTGTTCCCCATTCATGCAGAGGATTGTGATCTAGGACTGTGATCTATGAGTCTACCCTTAAATAAATAACTCTTTATTATATGTTATTCAAGCTAGTGTGGGATTATTTTGTAACTTCCACCATTATCTAGTGACCAACAAGAAGCCCGAACCCATGACTTTGAGATTAAGGGTTTCATGCTCTACCAACTGAGTTAGGTGTGCCATTTTCAATACATGACTTAGACTTCTTAGGATAGAATGTTTATCAAAACATTTAGCATAGTGTATATAGTTTTGTATTGGGTTTGGAACTCTCTTATTTAAACAAAAGTGGGAGATTCTGTGGGAGCTCCTTCAGCCAATAACCTTTAAGATACCAGGCCACTTGGGTAAAGCGTAAATACTATAATTGCTAAGGTAAAGCGTACATTCACTCTCTCATTTCTGGTTGCTGGATTCGATTCCTGTTTCCTGTTCATGCAGAGGACTATGATCAAGGACTGTGATCTCTGAGTCTACCCATAAATAAATAATCCTTTATTATACATAATTCTGAACTAGTGTGGGATTATTTTGTAACTTCTATTATCAGATCTTGGTTTATTGATACAAATTTAAGGTCAAGTTTGTTGTAAGATTATTTCTGCTCTTGATTAAGGTATTTTGTCTGTACACCTTACTTAAAAATGTAATGTATAATTAAGGATTACAGGTTAATAGAAAATCATCTATAATAGTCAAGCTTGTAGTCATGTAAGTTAGGTTTTCTAGATGTACAGAGATATATTTCAGATAGATAGGTATCTTTCAAACCTTTCAAAGGCTAACAGAACATGGCATTTAAAATGTTTAAAAACTTAGGGCTTTTCATGGCAATGAGACACATCTGCTCCTGGCAGCACCAATCTATGTCAAGAGGATGATAGGCATTGAAGAGTCTCCTTACGGAATTTGTTAGCCATTTTTGCAAGAAACTACTCTTGCCTGCGTTGCTTGATGGTAAGCTATATAAACTAGACATGCAAGACCTCAGAAAAATGACTGCTAAAGTTGCCTAAAGACGATGAGATAGTCCTTCAGGGTTTCTGCTTCATGAAAGAGTCTGGAAGACATACTGTAGGACACAAAAGAAAGTGACTGACAAACTTCCAATATAGGCAGAACTGTCTTTGAAATTTTCTGCTTCATAGAAAAGTCTGCCAGATACTATAGACCTGTATGTTGAAGATGGATGCCCCAATGTTATAGAAGAACTTTGTTTGACTGTCCAGGCAGCAAGATGTCTTTGTCAATTCTAGAGTTTTAGAAGTTGCTTACAATGCACTTCTTGTTAACTTAGGTAATATTATATCCTTCTGGAGTCTTTGATAGATTTGAAGACTAGATAGTTATAATTATAGTTTTCCTTAGTTATAATAAAATATAAATTATACATAAATATTGTAACTATAATGCTTGTTTGATAACTGTTTTACATATGTAATTTTACTATGTTAAAGTTAAAATCTTCCACTTTATTTGAACATAAAAGGGAAAATGGCATGGAAAGTCCCTTTGTATATGTGTTACTTTTATTAGTTAATGAATAAAGAATCTGCTTGGGTCTATGACAGGGCAGACTATAACTAGGTAAGAAAACTGAGCTGAATGCTGAGGGAAGGAAGGTGGAGTTAGAGAGATGCCATGTAGCTACCTAAGGAGAAAGATGCCTGTGGGATTCTGGTGGAACTTTGCTCATAGGCCAAAACCTCATGGTGATGCACAGATTCATATAGATGGATTAATTTAAGATATAAAAGCTAGCTAGCAATATCTCTAAGTGATTGGCCAAATGGTGTTTTAATTAATACAGTTTCTGTGTTATTATTTTGGGTCTGGGTGGCTGGGAACAAACAAGTGGTTTCATCAACAATTGACAGTTAATTGTTGTTAAGTTAGGGAGAGAACATTTTCCTGGGTTTGTGTAGTCCACAGTAGGGTGACCATGTTACACTGGCCAAACACCTGTGCATATGAGGGCAGCATAACTGGATCTGGTGAGTTATAAATTAAAGAGAGAGAACATGATATGGAAGGAACCCAAGAGAGTTTTTCTGAAGGATGATGCTTACCTCATTTAGACTTATAATACATGTATGTTTATACATGTAAACTCTCAAATTGGATACAATAATTACATAGAGTCAAACAAAACCAATTCCGTGCATCACACATTTGCAAAGCCCAGAGGACAGCTATGTACTCCTAAAGGAGTTCTTGAAATATGGCATGGTGGCTAATTCCTAAAACCTCAGCACTTGGAGACACAGGCAGGAAGAATAATCTACAAGTTTCAAGGTTAGCTCATATAAATAGTGAGTTCCAGATAAGCCAAGGCTACATCATTGTGGGAGCTTTTCTCAAATAAACAAAAACAGAGAAACAAAAGACGAGTGAAAAAAATAATCAAAAATAAAATAATAGAAATGCAAACTCCTCAGAAGCTGATCTGGCTTCATGGTCTAGACTAGGGTGAGTCTTACTGTCACAGCTTCCTTGCTCTCTTAAGTTCCTGTGTGGAATGTGCCTTCATGTAGTGCTGGCAGAGGCCACTTGTTCATTCCCGGCCACCCAGACTTGAAATAACCACACAGAAACTGTACTAGTTAAATCATTGCTTGGTCTATTGCTTAAGCATCTTTCTAGATAGCTCTTATATCTTAAATTAACCCATTTCTAGTAATCTGTGTATTGCCATGTGACTGTGGCTTACCAGCAAAGTTCTAGTGCATCTGTCTCCTCTGGCGACTACCTGGCATTTCATTGACTCCATCCTCTTTCTCCCAGCATTCAGTTTAGTCTTTCTACCTAGCTCTACTCTGTCCTATCACAGGCCAAAGCAGCTTCTTTATTCATTAACCAATAAAAGCAACACATATACAGAAGGACATCCCACATCAGTGTAGTTACCCTCTACTATTTGTTTCACTTGAGGGTATGAGATCATATCTAACTTTAGGGTTCCACTCAGAGTTCTGAACTGTTTTCTAAACACTGCTCTTGGTGAAGCACATGTTATGTTTTGCCAAGTTATTCCTCCCCCTTATTAAACCGCTGTGTATTTCAAGGGAAATGCTGTCCTTGTGTTGCTGATTTATTTACCATTGACTCATCAAAGGATCATTTCGAAATGACATTATAGCATTCCATGGTTCAGATAGCCCATGAACGTTTGTGTTCCTGAGCCTTTCAACTTGAAGCCAAGCATGTTTTATTTATTCATCACCAAGAAAATTTCTGTTTAAGAGATGGGCTTAGGAGAGACCACATTGTATCTGAAGAACTTTAATCTTTGGAGGTCTTTTCTTGTGATTCAACTCTCAATAGATTCTCTTGGGAATTTCTGTTCTTATGTCTTTACTTTCAATGTTTCTTGTTTTGTGACTGTTGGTGAAGTTCACAGAGGATGATCTTCCTTCCTCCATTGCTGTCTGAGCCACTTATTATTGCAATTCATTTGTGTTATAACCTAATTTCACTCTGGGCAGCTGTGAAGAAAGAATTGCTCAATGCTAATAGACTTCGTTGATGTGTGTGCTATTTTCTCTACTCTAGAATTAAATGAATTACAAGTGGGAGACATGGCTGGGAGACATAATTTAACTGGTATCTGTATTCATGACTTCTAGAATTCTTCCTATTACCCCAAGCTTCTTCTCCTGAGGATTACTCCCTCTTGTCATACCCCATGGCACTTTGGATCATTATAGTTTGATCAGTGTGGTATTTTTGTTTGTTGTTTTTGAGACACAGGGTATATAATCCTTGACTTCTGGTCTGGAACTCTCTATGTAGACCAGTCTGGGCTTGAACTTGCAAAACTCCTTTTTGTGCCTCCCAAGTGTTTGTATTACAGGCCTGTATCACCATGCCAGCTTCATCATAGCATTCTTTCAGTTTTTCAAATAAATTGAAATATATCTGTACTATCCTTTCCTGTTGCATATGCTATTTTCTCTTGAAGTTTTTTCTCTCTCCCTTCCTTTCTTCCTTTCTTTCTTTTTTTCTTTTCTTTGCTGTTTCCCTGTTTGCTTCTACAGTTATACTCATGACACAAATCTAATTTTAAGTGACACTTTCAAAGTGTGATTGATTGTATGTCTACTGAATCCAAGGCAGGTCTTTCTTCTCCCACAGACATGAGTGCAGAGTGATGTCTTTCTTTGTTCATCAGTCCTTCTGCTTGTCCATAGATTGAAAGTTTCTCCAAGAAAGGCAATGGCTTGCTAATCTCTCATCAGATTCTCTGAGCCTAACCCACTTCCTGAATGAGCATGAACCTAGACAAATACATGAATCAATAGGCAGACTCCTGTTTAAGAAAATGAAGAAAATATTTGAATTGAAATGATTTCTAATAAAACGATTCAATAGCTGGGCAGTGGTGGTAAACGCCTTTAATCCTAGTACTCAGGAGGCAGAGGCTGATGGATCACTGTGAGTTCAAGGCCAGCTTGGTCTACAAGAGCTAGTTCCAGGACAGGCTCCAAAATTACAGAGAAAGCCTCTCCTGAACCTCCCCAAAAGAATTCAACTATATAATTTGTTATTATCATCTTGAATATTGAGAGAATATTATTTTGCAAACCTAAATCTAATTTAGCAAAATAATATTCAGAAAGTTTGAAGAGTTTTTTTTTGTTTTGTTTTGTTTTCAACTTAAAGAAACCCCAGCCTGGTCAATAGAATTATTCCCAAAAAGTGACTACGTTTTTTTTCTTTAAAATAAAAAAGTACAATATCTTTATAATGCCTCTCATCCTCAATTCTTCCACAAAAATTAATGATTCTACAAAATAATATCGTGCTTGAAAAGGTAGAATCTGTGACTTAGGTTTATCTTCAAAAGCCTGCTTTGCCCTGAGCCAGGACAACTTCTTTGCTCTTTCCTCAAAATCCTCCTTGTTCAGAAGGATGTAGAGGATTCTCTAAAGCCTGCCACAGGCTTTTGACTCCTGCAGGGTTATCCAGAAATGCTTTACAATGTTTCAATAAAAATAAAGAAGATAAAAATTTAAGATGCTATAATCAGGGTTAATTTTTTTTTAATCTTTAGGGGAAACAGAAAAATGCCTTGAAAGTAACTGGGTCGCATGAGCAGCTGTAATGTGGAATATATTACTAGAAGGTCAAGAAACTAATAAATGCATATGAGTGTGTTAGAGTTTTGTGTTGTGATGTCTCATGTTTGAAGCCGCTGTTTCCTAGCTGTGTTAAGCAATCACACACTTCTCTGCTATTATTCTAGCCTCCTGCATGGAAGCCCTGTGATATGCATCTGTGTGGCATTAATGCTTTACTTTCCCCTGAACTGGGTCCACTGTGAGCATTTTTAGACTTCAATTAGCAATGTTTTGAAGGTAACAGTCAAAACAAATGTGTTGTTCTTCTAATTATTCATGTTGATCACAATCAGTTTTATTAACAGGAACTGTAAAAAATAATTCATGGCTTCCAAAAAGAATACCCACTCGTTGGAGCATCTGCAATGGTAGTTTTCATTTTATAAAGTAAAATATTTTATTCCAAAAAGGGGCAGACTTAACAGATAATTAGAAAAGTTGTCACCAAAACTGTGGTCTCATGAGTTTTAAAAATATTTAGGGGAATTCTTTGAATATGAGATAAAAGAAGTGAGATTTACATTACAGCCAGGGTTTAAAAAATAAATACACATGAGAATCCATATGATTGAAACAATAAACTTAATAATAATATCAACTCTAGGGATGTAAATAATTACTCCACATTATTCATGCATTGTTTCATACATGTCCAGCTTGTGGCAACAGATAGCTGTGGATGACATGGCTGCCATACTGAGGCATGGAGGCAAGAGGGAGATAGGGAGAGATAGGAACATACACAAGTTGTGGAAGAAGAGTCTGCAGGTAGGTGGAGAGAATGTGAGTTCAAGTTAGTCAGATCTAAAGCAAACCCTGGGCTCTATAGAAGCATGTCTTCATGAATGGCAAAGGAGAGTTTACAATCTACAGTTCTGCCTTTTGAAAACCCAGTGGTTCTTCCATCATACACTCTGGAGCCATCAATTCACCAAATGAAGTTTGCGGAACTGATAGCACTTCTGCCTTTAAAATACAACTAAGAAAATCTGTTCAGTAGAAGCCATGGGGGAAAAGCTGAATGTTCCGTGTGCTCAAAAGACCGAACAAGTGATGTGTATGTTTAGAGAGAGGATTCAGGGAGCCCACATCCGTACCAGGAAGCAATTAAATTGATAATTTAAAAAGTTTATGGAAGTAATGACTATGTGAGGCTGTGTGTATGTGGAGATTGTGTGTATATGAAGATTGTGGGTGTGTGCGGGGAGTATAGATTTGGAGTGATTACAAACTAAATTTTTACTTTAAAAATTATTGGTTTTGCTTAGATTTAGTATTTCTCTTCAATGTCATCTTCCAAGGTAACACAGTTTCTTTCATTTTAAATTGAAATTGCAGAATAACACAGCTCTCCACATGTTAGTTAAAAAACCATAACTTTAATATAAGGAAGGTAAACCATGAAAACTATTTCTGAATATTCTAATGGTTTATCTAAACGGGTTATGCTTGACATGTAGGCATCGCTATGAAATTGAAAATTGAGTAATAGTTATTGATTAAGTTTTAAAATAATCATTATTTTAATTTTTATAATTCACAGATATATTGTATGTAAAATTTTGGGACATTTCAGTGAATGGATTAGGAAATTCAAACATAATTTCATAGACATTTGTGCATTTATATGCGTATATATATGTGCATGGATATGGTATACATGTTATATATGTATATATACATATATACATAAATAATTATTTGTATATATTTATTTTCCTATTCATTGTGTATATTACAATGTGCCAAATTCTATACTAAGTTGCATAGTTAAATAGCAAATCATGCAAAACCTCTCCTCATGTAAGTTATAATTCAATAAGGGAGACAGAAAAGAAAATAGACAATTTTAGTGCTATACATCTGGGAAAGAGACAAGTCCATGTTGTTCTTGGGAAGCACATCATACAAGGGCAAACTACTTCAAATTTGAGAGATCATGGAAATAGTTCCCATGGAAAATGTAAAGGTAAGAATGAGAATTTTGAAAACAAAATATAAATACAATCTAATCACAATATTGAAAAGATTGACTTTCATTTGAATAATGACAATGTAATTATTGATGTTTTCAGCTGTCAATTTCATAATCCCTTAATATCTTGTTATATCAGTTGGCAAACATGCCTTTCCAGGGCAAACAGTAATGCCAAAAGCAATATAACTGGAAGCATAACATAGAAAAGAGAGCACAACTCATGGCCTCTCACTGCAAGGCATTTACAGTCCAGCCATGGCACAAGTCTATTATCCATGAAATAATTGCAGATAGCGTAACAGTATTTGAACATGTGGCAGGATGAAAGCACCATAATTACTTCAGAAAACTTAACTTCCTTCAGGCTAAAAGCCACGTCTCAATCATACTCCTATTGCTGGCTTGAGGGTGTGTATTTGGGAGTAGATAATATATAGCATAAATCAGGGGTCACGAGAGAGTTCTATTAACTTGATACCATAGGTAAAAGGACGCCAGTTTGTTTGGGTAAAGAAAACCAAATATTAAAGGTACTGTCTTAAACTAGATTTTTCTGGAGTTACTGCCCATGATCTGTGTGAAAGAAAAACAAACGAATAGTAGAGGTGGGATCCAAAGCATTTGGAAGTCAAGATGATGGCATGAGTGTTAAGAAAGGGGAGTGAGGAGTCACATGACAACTGAGGAGAAGCTGCTTCATATGATTAGTGGCTAGGTTGGGGGCTGAAGAGATGCCTCAGTTGGTCATAATACACACCCATATATGTGTATAACCACATGTGTGCACAGTAACATACATACATACACAACAGACACACACACACACACACACACACACACACACGGTTGTATATCAGTGGTGGTAGGTAAAATAAACATCAAAAGAAATGGCATTTGAAAACTAGTGATTTTTTTTTGCTACTGGAGCTGGTCTGAGGTTGAGGGAAGCAGTTTGGTGAGACGCTTATGATGGGTGAATTTGTTATATTTTACTTCTTGCTTTCAGTGAGAAGGAAGTCTCAGAACAAATGACTAATTAGTACTTGAAGATTAGTACTTGAAAATGGTGAAGTATGGATCTGCTTATATATAACCAAAGTCTTTAGCTTTCCAATATGCCATATACTTAGATGATACTTCCTGAACCCTTCCGTGTCCTTGCAGTTATGAGAATGTTGGGAACAGAATAGTGAACACAGAAAGTAATTCCTCTACCAGTTATGAGAATGTTGGGAACAGAATAGTGAATGCAGAAAGTAATTCCTCTACCTGAGCAAACTGACATTTCAATGAGTGACAAATAACAAAATGCACCGAGGTTTAAAGAAAATATTGAATAAGAGTAAAAATAAAGGAGTTGAAAGAGATTAGACAAGACTTATTTTAAATTTTACAATTCTCTCTCTCTCTCTTTATGTATATGTGTGTAGACATCCATATGCCATGGTACATGGGTATAGTCCAGAAGACAGATTGATGAAGTCAGCTCTCATTTTAATACATGCATCCCAGACATTGAAGGTTGATTGCATTGTCAGAAACTGCCTTTACCCAATGAGCCATCTTACCGCTCCAAGACTTATTTTTAAGATATAATAATAATAATTAATAATAATAATGTCAGGCTAATGAAGCAGTAGAACTTAAATATATTGGTCACAAACGAATTACAGTTTACAAGAAAGATGAACAAACAAGCTCAATAACACTTCTGAGGAAGAACCAGTTTGGTGACAACTGGTTAAGCCAGCAGAAGGAAGTGATTTAATGAGATAGCTGGACCTTTAAGACTTGGAAACTTCTGGTTGCTTTCTAACTTCTACCCTTGGGATAACAGAAGCCATTGCAGGCTTCGAGTCAGGGAGTGGTGCTGTAGGCTGATGGACACAATGTTGACCTTTTACCCTCCATCACGATTGCATGAGGAGATGGGACGTGATGAGCTCATGAGTGTGGATCTTTTCTGAATGGGAGTTTATGAAAAGAAAGGCTCTACAATCTTATTCAATTGGCTATTCTGAAAAGAGGTGGCACACAGGAAATGAAGGAGGAAGGAGAAAAGGATCTTGTTCCAGGACATTAAATTCCTGGAATATACCAATTTTTGTTTGTGTGAATAAAGATTTAACCAGATGGGGGAGGCATACATATGTTTGAATTTCTTGTCCTAAACACAAGTTTTATATAGTATTTGATAAAAAAGACTCATATCTGATATTTCTTATATCAGTGAATCCCACCAATAACCTTGTCTGTGAGCTTGATACTCCCTCAGTCAAACTTTCTGATATGATTCAGCTCTCCGTGAAAGATTAATTGTAACCTTTTACTGTCTCTGAGCTAGGCACTAATAAATCATATCAGAATTCTGGACTCACAGCATGTATAATAATTGTGTGTGTAGTTTCAAGACACTGCGGTTAGGACATCATTTTGCAGTAGTAGATAAAATAGTACAATACTAGAGTAAAATTAGTCACTTACTTGATGTTCTAGCGGTGGAATGACATCTTTCAAGACATGCTGTGAATGATTCCTTCTGTGCCGGGAAATCTGCAAACACATTGACATTTGATGCCATTACATTGTTTTTCTTTACAAAGTTGAAAATAATTTTAATGAGCACAATTTAGTAGATATGCAAATGCAAATGAACATATTAAAATTTAATTAAATAAGGATAATAACATAGATATAAAATGAACAATGCATTAGATGTTAAGTAATTTGAATAAAATTTGCATTTCAAGATGGCTGGCTGGAAAAATAATTTATGTGCTTTTCTAAGGCTTGAATTTCCTCTTATCAAGAATAATATTAGTATTCCAATTTTGGATCCCACCAAACTTTCATACTCAGTTTAACTAAATTATGCAATACAAGTGTCACTATATGGCATTAAAAGTTAGAACATAAAAATGATATGCATATCCCTCTTGGAACTCTTAACTTGGACAATAGTCCTAATACAATAAGGAAGCTCAGATCATTCCATTCAGTATGTCCACAAGGAGAGGCTTTGCCATTTTATGGTTGGTAGAGTAACGAGGGTCTAGTAACCAGTTTCAACCACCAATTTTGTGAATATGAAACTTCCTGAGGACTGGCTCACCCCAACATGGAGTAGCCTCAACCTTCAAACTTCCAAGCTATCCTGGGACACCATGAAAGGGAGACAAGCTGAGCTTAGGCTTTATTCAGAAAAAACATTTTGCTTTTGTTACCAGACTCTAAGGAGAATAAAATAAATAGTTTACATCTTTGTGTTTCAGCATCTTAAGTTGCAGGAACTGGGAAAAAATATTTCATGCTGAAATGTGATGTGATGTTTAAGATGCCAGCTCATGATTCTTAACGTATGTGCTGTGTTATTTTCACCTCTTCCTTTATTGTTCAGATGCCATTAAATACACAAAAGTCAGATGGCACATTTTCTCTGAGTAAAGAAGAATGAGAGTTATTGCTCTTTCTCCAGAAGAAGCATCATGAACAAATTTCACCATTAAAGAAGAAAGAGGGAACTTATGATTTAATATGATTGATAGCTTTAAGGATATAATTAGCAAGATTGTTTCATATTTTATATGAAAGAGTTAGAAAGAAGAAAGCAAAGAGAGAAAGAAAGTAGTGGATAAAAGCAATAAACCAGGTCTTAACACTCTAAGTAGAGATGAAAACAGTCTCGTGTCTTTGGCTCTGGTTACTGGTATGTTTAACAGACTGAAGAAATTAGATCAATGTCTGTGAAGATTTTGAGGTAATTGTATTACCAAAGAAACCAGAAGCTGTGCCTAAAATCCAGTATCAAAACAATCCTGGAACCCCATATTTGTTCCACAAAAGCTGTTATGAAGAGAGCAAAAATTAAGATCATTTTCTCCACTGTACAACTGGAATCTGGATGGGCATAATGCACAGGGAAGCATGTTTACAAAGCAGACACACACACTATAGGACAGTGGACATGAGGTGTTCTCCCAGGCAGAGGAACCAGAAATGGTCACTGCCACAGCAAGGGCTTCATGGGGTCTTCTCAACAGGGCACAGTCATTATTTTGACATACTCTATAGACTATTTACCATGTTTCCGCATTTACCTCATTCTGACCTCACCATTAGCTGTCAAATGTGGTAGATAAAGCAGACAACTTGAATTTTAAGTTCTTAATCATTTAGCTCTCCAGAGAGACTGTGACTTCAAGACGAAGAAATATTTATTACCAAAGATTCTGGAAACAGAACCTGATGTATTTGGATGCTGTGATAATTTGTCTTCGTTTTCAATGTGATAGGATCTAAAATCAACTAAGAAACACACATCTGGCCTGTTCATTAAGAGCATTTCCAGGAAGGATTAGCTGTGGATCAGGGGAGACCCGCTACAATTTGGGCAGGGTCTTTTGCTTGGAAGACAAGTGATCCAGAAGAAAAGCATTGTTGCCCCCAGGCTTTGCCTCTTTGCAGTTGAGTGTGCACTTCTTATTGTGATTGCCACTGTGCTTGCTGTCAGCATCCAGCTTCTTTGACCTTCTAGTGTGAACTAAAGACCAGCAGCTCTCCAGGAATGCTCCAGGTCATCAGCACTAGACTGGGACTGCTGGGGCATCTGAGTTCTCAGATGCTGGGCTTTCTCAAGTGTATAGACAGCCACTGCTGGAGCACCTTCCCTCTATCATTTAAGCTGTGTATTGGTTAGAATTGTCTAGAGGAATGGGACAGACTGGGGAGAGGAAGATAGACACATTTCTAAGTGTTGGAAAATAGATACCAAGTAAGAGAGATAAAAGAAGAAGATGTACTCTTGTACCTGCACTTAGCCTACGTTACAGCTAAGGCTTGCCGTTTGACTAATTTAGGCTAACAGAATATGAACAGAAACAAAGCTATAGCTATACCAACCACCAAAGCTGTTCCAAATTCTCTCTTTCTTTGACATTGGCTAGGAGTCAACATCAAACTAATCTACATGAAAGGAGTGTCAGGACCCTAAGACACCATGTGGAGGAAACTAAGCTAGCTCAGAAAGTTTACTTCTATGAATCATTTTACTTCAAACTTTTGGGGAGGAACAGTTTTGTATTCAGAGAAAATTTCAGAGTGTCCCTGTAGGAAACAGCCTTTTCTTGCATAAGTGAGAAATAAATTCCTATTTCTTGGAGCCATCATGTGGTTTAGAGAATTTGAAACTGGCATTACCTCAAAAGGATGACCATGATAGATACTAAATTGATGTAAAAATGCAAGATCTTATGCTCAAGGATGCTGATAGCAAAAGTAGTCAATGAGAGGAACCCTAGAAACCCCAGCTTCACAGTGATTGTCTCTGCTACTCAGCAGTAAGAAATGACCTTTTGGTATTTAATACTTTAAATAAATAAGTAGAAACTTATCTCTTGATGGCGCACATTTGGAACCACCTCTTTCTCTCTCTCTCTCTTTCTCTCTTATTTTTTGAAACAGGGTTTCTCCGTGCAGCTTTGGAGCCAGTCCTGGAACTAGCTCTTGTAGACCAGTCTGGCCTTGAACTCACAGAGATCCGCCTGCCTCTGCCTCCCTAGTGCTGGGATTAAAGGCGTGCGCCACCACCGCCTGGCCTGGAACCACATCTCTTAAGTACTCACTATACTATACTTGTGTCCATGCAACATACGTGTTTTACATGTAAGGGTGGAAGATTCCTGAATGATAGAAACCTTCTGATTTTATTTTCCTAAAACCCAGCTATTGTTCTAGTTTGGGTGCAAAAGTCAATTACCTGGAAACTAAAATACCTCAAGTGTTACAGACAGTAATGCCTAGTAAATTCCAATGTTTCTGCATGGAACCTGGTCAGCCCTGTCACTCCGTGTCCTCATTTGTTCCAACATTAGTAGGTTTGAGTGGGAAGAGTGGCCCACCAGCCTCTAAGTGTCCCTGTAACTCACCTTGTGAACATTTTCCTCTAAGGCAGGCTTTCAAATTTGGCTTTGTTCTTAATGTTCAAAAAAGTAATAAGCTTCTTTTAGTTGTGATGGTTTCACTTTAATTATAAGTTTAAAAATATTTTTTTTCAAGGCAGGGTTTCTCTGTAGCTTTGGAGCCTGCCCTGGAACTAGCTCTTGTAGACCAGGCTGACCTCGAACTGACAGAGATCTGCCTGCCTCTGCCTCCTGAGTGCTGGGATTATAGGCATGTACCACCACTGCCTGGCAGCTTAAAAATCTTAAGGTTTTGCAGAAAGATTACCATATCAAAGCCATTTACTAGCCTCACCACACATTTTATCTTAAAATGAAACTGTTAAAATTATATTAAATGAATAAATAGGAAAGAAATATGGGGAAACTCAGAGTAACCCAACAATTAAAATCTGAAATAAATGTTAGTGAGAAAAATTGAGAGAAATGTCTATTTTGAACCCATACTTGGTTTTCTCTTGAAATGGATCATTGCATTCGTGATCTAGCTGAACCAAATTTAAATTCAAAATGATGAAAAGATGCTAACATTTACGGAGTATTAAGTTGCTGGGTACTATTGAAGGCTTTTTGCATACATTAGAATGTTAAATCTCACAAGCACTTTAAGAAGTCAATAATATTACCTTGTTTTATAAATACTGACACAGTTTGAGTTATTTGGTGAATCTATACCTAACAAAAGCATAGATAATATTTTAACTTGGATCAGTATTTATATATTTATCATTTTATACAGCTATCATCCTTTGCATATATTTATCACATACATATTATATATGTATACACACACACACACACACACACACACACACACATATATATAAAATTATATGCGTATCTCATCAGTAAGTAAGGTTATGGGGAGCTGAAAATTTGAGTCCTGTCAGTGCGGAAGAGAATGTTTCTAAGGTAGATGTTTGAGAAAGAGTCTAGCATGCAAATTTGCATGTATTAACAGGGAAGCTAGAAATCATTTTCAAACTGTTTACAAATCATCTTAATCCTTCTTTGAGGGAGGTAACACTCCTGATCATTCCTAACTCAATAAGCTGCTGATCTGTCATATTCAACTGAGTTATTAGGATGTTGAAAATAGAGGCCTTTCATCGCCCATTCTTTGCTAAAACGGTTTTCCCTGGGAAGCAAAGAAACATGTCATTCCAACCATATTAGACTGACTGAGAGCTATGGCTTTGAAAATTCTGTTTCCATAATGGCTTGGTTGCTACATATAGATATCAGGAAAAGTTAGGATACATCAAACTGTCTTTCCATGATATCCATAATTGAAATGATAAATATGAAGAAAACTTGTGACCAGTCAAAATTTTCATGAAATAAGTTTGGAGGAAAAAAAGACTCCTAAACTGTATTATAAAAATTAGAACATTTCATAGTACCTTTATAGACATTAAAGAGTTGCCTGGCAGTGGTGGTACACGCCTTTCATCCCAGCACTCGGGAGGCAGAGGCAGGCGGATCTCTGTGAGTTCGAGACCAGCCTGGTCTACAGAGCTAGTTCCAGGATAGGCTCCAAAGCCACAGAGAAACCCTGTCTCGAAAAATCAAAAAAAAAAAAAAGAGTAACTAATTATTGTCTGATTTGTTAAGCTGTCTTAGGATACCCCTTATACATGACAATTTAAGACAGTAGATCCCTATGATTAATGAGTGTTGCCAGAACAATGTTCATATTTGGCACACTCATTTCAGTAATTTCTGAGTGATCATTAAAGTACACTTATTTGTGTTACCAAATATTTCTACTATGAGCACAGTTAAAGAATGAATGCTTAGTTTAGACAGCCCTAGTTAGTCCCAAGAATTTCAAGACTGAGACATACTAAGTTTCAGACACCTATGTTTTGTCTGAATTTGTTTATGTCATGTTTCAGGATCTGGCAAAGTCTGTTAGTTCTTTTTAACTTCCTATTATCTTGTAAATAGTTGATGAATTGGAGAAGTTGAACAGCAATGAGAAACTATGGTAGTTTAGTCTAACTTTATTTCAGCAAGTTATTTTCTCATGTAGTTATGGAAGCCTTACCTTGCAGAAGGCAATATTTTCATGTATGCTTCTGTTTGGCTCTATGTGGTCTTAAGAATAAAGGGAACATATATGTATGCTTACTGTACACTTGAAGGCACACAGCTACTTTTATTTTGTTGGTATTTATAATTCTGAGTTATGAAATGTTTTTAATATCATTTTACAATTCTACTTTAAAATAATCACAAATCTTTACATGAATTTATTTCCAAAAATTCTGAGTAATTAAAAACCTTGATAATTCAGATTCTCTGGCATATTTATTAAGAGTGTCATTTAAATGTTGTAGCTGAAGTGTCATGATTATGTCTTATGCTATTTTTTACCTCTATATCCTGACTCCTAAATAATGAAAGTGTGATAATGAATATTTGAATTGATGATAATTTTTCATTAGGAGAAGAAAGAATATTATGTCACATTTCATCTCTTTGCATGAGCAAACTATTTACTCAATGATTGTACCTTCCTACTGAACTATCATGCACTATAAATAGGAATGACTTGTAGTAGTTTCCAGTGGAAAGAAATTAAAATATACATGTCTTCTGACTTGGATTATCTTAAAACTAATATCAGATTAATCTATATGACTAACAATTTTTGATCAAAGCTACACTTTGCCTTCACTATCACCACAGAGCCCTCTCTCCTCTCTGCAGTTTTGTAAATGTGGAAAGCTATGTGGAAAGATGAAGTACCCAGAATGCATAAACATGCTTCCTTCAAATCCCTCTCTTTTCTTATTAGAAAATGCACCATAATTTTTCAGATCTCTAGCTTCAAAATGGAATTTAAAAGTCACTTTTTTAAATGTTCTTCATTTTTTCCTACATTTCTTTTTCATTTTTTATCTATTTAAAGCACACGAAGCTGATGAGTGGGATTAGTCTGTGATATATTACATACTGTAAAAATAACAGAATTTGGGCACATTATTTCCCCTGTGTGGGAGGGTCTACCATAAAAGTTATACATAAACATGAAACATTCCACACAGCTCTGATTTTAAATAGATTACCATTTTTGATGAAAGTTTATATCTTGTGGCTTAGACTTGAAATAAAATCACTTGAAAAGCATTAGTACGTTCCAAGGTTTTCACAGACATGTGCGTTTTCTGAGGCATACCTCCCATTAGCAACCTCCCTGGATACGTGGATGAAAAGCAGAAATAAATCTGTGGTTAAGTTTAGTCTTTATTTTCACAGTTTCTCAAAGTTATTTTTTTTGGTGTATCCCAAGTCTTATATTCAAATTTTCATTTTTTTCCAATTCTATTTCTTAAAGTATCGTAATCAGAAATTCAGGAAAGTTGATGAATTCTTTTGGGAATGTGGAAACAGGGCTAATATTTCTAGCACTTGTTACAATGTAGCTATTTACAAATTGTAAATACCGCCCAAATGATGGCTGCTCTCACAGCATTTGTGTGTAGTAGCTAGCTTTGCAGAAAGAAGGTTGAGATGGCAGCCTTGACTCTCCTGTTCACTTAATCTGCTGTAACTCTGTGACACAGAAAACTTACCCAGTTCTCATTTATCTGCTGTGATGTAAATGAATTTTGCAGTAGACCAGTGGTAGGCAATCACATACAGCTTTGAGAGATCAAATGATTTTACTTTGTACTTTATTAGTGTATTATAAATACATAGTTTAGCATGTTTATCTTCCTTTTCCTTCTGATCATTCTGATCTATTCAAACATCATAGTGGGTATCCATAACCAAATCTATTCCCCACACATGGTGTTTGGCTGCTCCTTAATTCTCCTTTTATTATATAATATGAGTCAGAAATGGGACACTGCTTATTATGTCTTTTATGCCCTGAGAAAAATTAGAGGGAACAGTTAGAAAGGATTCAACATAATTTGTTGAACCCCAGATAGTCGAAGAGAGGCGCTTCTGGGATAGTTCCAAATGCTTTATACCTTCCCTTTCTTTATTTTATCCAAAACACATGTTTTCCTTCAAGAAGAAAATCAGACTACCTACAGATCTTATTTAAATACAAATTAATTGTGTACAGTGTGCCCATTGGCTTGCTCCAGATTAATATTATTTCCTTTGGTCTCTCATGGTGGGTATTCTTAGTGAAATATTTCTTTCCAAGTTTCTCAGAATGGGAGGTGCTGTTTCTGTGAAGCCGGATATGCCACAGCTTTGGTCTTCATAGACTGAAATCCTCAGAACCAAGAAGTGCATGTGTCTGAGTGATACACTTTTCTATATTTATTTAATCTGAAGTATGCCTATGCCTTGTCTTCATTCTTAGTATTTTATCTCTTTAGGAACATCTATGTTTTGCTAAGAATTTTATTTTATTATACTTTATGTATCATTTTCCCTAAATATTTAAATTTGTCATTGATACACAAGCATTGAATATGCTTATGGGGCAAAAGTGTAAAATTTCAGTTCAGATATATAATGTATATTGATAAGATGAGGGTAGCTGGTGTATACATTATTTTGAATATTTCTCATGTCTTTGGGGAGCATTCAAATTTCTCTTACTTGCTGTTTTGAAATGTGCATCTAATTATCAATCTGAATAACTGTAATGCCCTACAGAATATTAGGAGTAACTTGTGTGCTCTGTTATCTCCAAGCATTCTCTCCCTTTATTTCTCTTCATGCTAACTACTCTCTTCATAAGGTCGACGTTTTAGATTCTGCATATGTAGCATTCAGCCTTCTATCTCTACAATGAAATAGCTGTGTTAATGAAATTAGAAAGTTTGTTATGGGTAATGGCTTTGGAAGTTTCAATCCAAGATCAGTTGATGGGCAGTGCTCTAGGCCAGTGCTGAGACAGGACATCCTGTTGGAAGCACATAACAAAGAAGAACTCCTCAGTTCATAGGGAGGGAGCAAGAGAGAGAAATGGGACAGACCGGGACCCCACAGTGGGGACAACCCCAAAGGCATAACAATGTCATGTAATGCCCCCTTCCTAAGAGTCTACAACACCTCCCACTAGCACCATCCTTGGCTGCAAGCTGATGGTGCATTTTATTCACCTTATGACACTATTAAGAACAGTTTATTGAAGTCACACTTATGATTGTTGCCAAGAGCAAATAAAATAATTCACTCATCCCCTTTACTCTTGATAAAAGAGATACTCAGTCTAGTAGAGACAAAAGGAAATTGTTCAAAAAGTAGAACAATGGGTGCGTATTCTGGAACACTTGAACAAAACTTACATTCTCCCCACCAGTGTAAGCTAGGAATCTTTTAAATGAAAAGATAGAAGCCAACAGAAAATACTAAGAAAACTATTTCATAAACACCTCATAAAGTTTAAAAAAATAAATAAAAATTATTGACGAACAGGATTTTTAAGGGACTCTAGTCGTGTTTACCCAAATGAAACACGCCATTGTTAAGTTCCTGTTTTGCTATTTTGTGCAGACACGTTGTACATCTGATTTCGTGATATCTAAATGCATGAAATCCTTAACAAATTAAATCAGGCTCAGTTTCAAATTTTAAAAATTCTTTCACTTTCCAGAAGGGCCTAGGTTAAAAAACCAAGTTTTCTTTTTTACTTCTGCAAGTTTATTTTGATCACTAACAAAGAAACTCTTTTGGTTTTGGAAAACTGTGGTGTGGTGCATTATGTATGACATTTCATCTGCGGTGTGTAAAGCTACAAAAAGATAACTACCTGCTCTCTGCTTTCTATTGTCTAGTGAAATTTTTCATAAATCTTTATTTTTTTAATTTAAAGGTGAATAAGTCCTTAGAGAAAGTGGCCTGTCGGTTTTGAGAGTCATTTTTACAAATATGGTAGGATACAAAGATTTGAATAGCTACAACCATCTTTCAAGAAGTAAAACTTTCTGCCAAGTGTGCAAAATAAGTACATTGAATGAATACCTTCAGCAGCTTTAGTTGCTACTTCATAATTACACCTTGCCAGCTTGCTTTCTTCACTGATTCTTTGAGGTTCCTAGAGACCCCTAACCTCACCTTCTGCTGCTGAAAAAGAAGATTTAGTTTTGAAGGTTAATCCGACTCAGCAGGATTGAAGGATGGCGCTTTTCCTTGGTTGTAAGTATTTTGGCTCAGGCCAGACAGCTGTTAGGACATTCTCCTCTGGGAATCGTGCCCTCAACACCCTCCATTGATGCACGTACATGGTCTACTGGCTGCCGACTTCCATGCCCATCTGCTCAGATGGCCTGGTGCCCACTCACAAGTTGGCTGGATCCTTGCCCTTAGTGTGGAGGTGCCAGGCAATGATGGGTTTAGATGGGCAGCCTGCATAATACTCCAAGTGACAGGTTTTTTTTTTCTTTCTGTCTGTGCAGTATCTGTCCTCTGTGCCTTCCATGAAAGAGAAACTTGTGTCTCTCCACCCCTGATCATACCCATGGACACATGCAGCCTTGTACATGTAGATGGACATGTTTATTCAACCTGCCACCCACAGTGAGACGAAAAGAGAGAATTCTCCAAGATCCAAGTGACAAGTTCCAACAATAAAATGGGTTGGATTGTAAAAATTCTGAGCACCTGGAGTCTGTCAGTGGACATTTAGCATGGGTATAAGTACAACAGGCTGGTACATAGCAGGGCACCAGGACATGGCTGTCGCTGCAGCTGTGTCTTTTTTTACAGCTCCAGTACACGTCATTCAGCTCGCATTGAAAATAAAGCAGAAAGAGCGAGCTTAATAGGAACACAAATCTTATGTTCAATGGGGCCGAAGGCGGATGTTGTGATATTTAGACCTACAAAATGACCCTGACCAGAGGTCCTAAAGAAAAGGAAAGGAAACGAAAATAGCATCATTCCTTCCAAGCTATAGCAAACCCATGAAGAGGAATAGATTGGCACAGGAGGTTGTGACTTTAATGATCCAAAGCATATGAATGCTTGTTAGCAGACAGCAGACAGACATAAGTAAGAACAACAGTAATGACAGCATCTGCAGCCTGGCCTATGGCACGAAAACCAATCAGGCAGCAGTGGAGAGAAGAGCCTGAAGGTATGTTAAAGCTGTGCTTTCCTTGTGTGTTTATTTAAGGGAGATTGAATTCAGGGTGTTGTCAGTCTGCCTTGGAGAGTGGTTATCCAATGTGGAGGCATGATCTTTCTCTCTGAATGCACTCGGTGGAGTCAGTTAGTTATGTGTGACTACTTGATCTGTCCTAGCCTTTATAGACTGCCAATATTGTCCAGTCCAAGTTCCAAAGGAACGAGGCCTAAAAACTTTTGGCTCCAAAATCAAATTAGGCTTTTCTACTTCCTTAGCCAGAAATGCGTTAAGTACACGATGGCCAAAACCAAAAAATTTGACATTGTGGAATGGATAGAGCTGTCATATACCACTAAAGGGTGGAAATATCTACTGTTTGAAGTCAAGACTAGCTCAACATCTTCAGTAATCAGAACAGACTTCTTGGGACACCTTTCTAGGGTAGTCTGGCATTGCACTAGGAATATTTCTGGCAAGCTGCCGATTTCAGATATCAAAAAATGTAAGAACATATGGTTTTTAAAAGAAAATCTGACATTTTTTTTCTGTCCAAAAAATTCATAAAACCAGCACATTTACATATTAAAAGTGGGTCCCCTCGTCCATGTTCAGGTTACTTTCAGTTGCCTAGATACATTCTTGAGAGAACGAGCAGAAGACAAAGCAAGTCAGTGTGACTCAGAAGAAACTATTACATGACAAATCTTTTGATTACCTTGAATTTAGAATTATCTCAGGAATTTCTGGTAAAAAGTCGAAAAATTTGGGTAAAGACTTCCAATGCTCCTTCATCTGATTACTGGGCTGTGAGTTAACCATCAGAGTTCCCTGCTTGTCCTATCAAAAGTTCTGAGCACAGAGACCAGTTTTACAATCTTGGAGTCACAGTACTCAACACACAAGTCCACAATGCTGTAAGACTGATCTTTCTAAACTTTGTTTTGTATCTCATGATTTATCCTACAATGTATAGCACTGGCTCAAAATCTATAGTTTTATAATCTAAATCTTGCCAGATATAAGATAAAAATTTTGTTAGCTAGCTCATCTGTGGTGGTTTGAATGAGAATGGCTTGCATAGGCTCATGCTACCCACTGTGATGGTCATGGATTCATGCTGTAAAATTGCAAGCAAGCTCTGAATTAAATTCTTTCTTTTGTAAATTGCTTCAGTCATGGTACATCTTCATAACAGAACAGTAACCAAGACATCATCTAATTGCATTTTTTTAAATAAGGAAGTTGAACTTAAGTGAGATTACTCAAGGGGAAGAAGTCAAATGTAAGTAATTTGTTGTAGAGCCAGTATCATTTAACAAGTAAGTGCTGAGAATTTATATTATTATTATTGTTGTTGTTATCATTATTATTGTGTGTATTGTAACCACACGTGTAAAAGGGTGTTGTAGAATATGATTTTGAGATGTATTACATTTGTTTATGCTTTAGAATATTTGTTTTAATGATGCAAAGATGTGATGCATTCTTTTATGTTACATTTGTTTAATTCTGTGAAGCTGTGAATCTTTGCCTGTCTAAAACACATGATGGACTAATAAAGAGCTGAATGGCCAATAGTGAGGCAGGAGAAAGGATAGGTGGGGCTGGCAGGCAAACAGAATAAATAGGAGAAATCTGGGAGAAGGAGGAAAAGCAAGAGAACAAGGGAAGGAAGATACTAGGGATCAGCTACATAGCCATTAAGCCACGCAGCCAGCCACAGAGTTAAGAGTGAAAGTACGATTTACAGAAGTAAGAGAACTGTAAAAGTCCAGAGGCAAAAGTTAGATGGGATGAGTTAAGAAAAGCTGGCTAGCAACAAGCCAAGCTAAGGCCAGACATTCAGAAGTAAGAGTAAACCTCTGTATCATGATTGGGGAGCTGGGCAGCGGGCCTACCAAAGAGTAAAGAACAAACACAAGTCTAACTCAGGAGGATGCCAGTGAAGACCAGAGATAAATATTGGTAGGTATTCTTCAGCATCTTCTCCGCTGTATTTTTTTTTTTTTTTTGAGACAGTGTCACTTAACGTACCTGGGACTTGCTGTCTTGGCTAGATCAGTTTGCAAGCAAAGCCCTGGGATCTGCTTGTCAGTAACAGTAGCACTGGGGTTACAGGTGTATACTTCCAAGTCTGACTTTTTCTGTGTGTTCTGAGGATCTGAACTCATGTCCATTTGCTTGTGCAGCAAGCACTTTCACACACGAGGCCATCTTTCCTGGCGATAAATCTAAGGCATGTGTGGTGGGGGGACCAGGTGACATGGAGTTATAAAGGTCATTGACTTTTGGCTGTTAGATTCGTTTTATTAAAAAATATGCATTATGCCACAGTGCTTTTTAGGGCTGAATTTATTTTGTTTTTCAGAGTCGTCACTGAACAAATATTTGCTGACAGACCTACAAGATGGCTAGTTATGTTGTAACTAATCAAACACTTCTTGTCTATGGTCATTATATTTCACATATAATATCTTAGAATATTATGGAAGATGCACCAGCAATTGTAACGCTTTGGGAACCTGGAAGATATGTAGACTAAGTGTATGTAAGCTCTCATCAAATCTACTCCACAAAGCAGAGTGAGATTCGCTGGGTGAATCCTTGCACTAGGGTATGATTGTCAATTTTCTGTCTCATCTAGATCTTATATCAGAAAACACTAACAGTGCCAAAATTAGGTTGACAACATATCTTAATCTCTCCCACTCCTTAAAATCCTATTGAAGCCACAGTAAAAAGAGGAAAATTTTATTAATAGAAAAATCCTAGAAAATGAAAATGTGGACAAAAGCGAACATGAACCAAAAATTTAGAAGATAAAAATGTATTATTTTTCACATCTTGGTATGTGGAGGCAGGAGGATCTTGAGTTTGAGGAGTTCCTTGAGTATACGGTAAGACCATATCCTAAAACAAAGCTGCTACAAAGGGTTCATTAGAGAGGTTATATAAAGAGGACTCAAGGAGGAAGTGCACAGCAAATGTGTGAGATATGAAAGTAAAGTTGAAGAATACTGGGAGTGTGAAGGTTTAAACCAGTATAAAGATGGGAGGACAGAGAGAAGAGATGATGGGGGAAGGATTAACCAAGACCTTATAAAAACACCTTGTGGAAACTTGCTGTTTTATTTTATTTTATGTTGCTGTGATAATGTAAAATACATGACAAAAGCAATTTAAAGGGAAAATGGTTTATTTCAGTGTAGACACTGTCGAGTATTTAAGGGGTAAATGGTTTATTTCAGTGTAGACACTGTAGAGTATTTAAAGGGTAAATGTTATTGCAGTGTAGACACTGTACAGTATTTAAAGGGTAAATGGTTTATTTCAGTGTAGACACTGTAGAGTATTTAAAGGGTAAGTGGTTTACTACAGTGTAGACACTGTAGAGTATCATTTGCAGGGAGATCATATCAGCAGAGTCTGAAACAGCTAGTCAGATCCTACTCAGGAAGAAGGGAGCGTTGGATGCTTTCTATCTTCTCCGTTTATGCAATCTAGGATCCCAGCCTGAGAATGGTGTCACCCACAGTGATTCCATATCCCACATAAATGTCATATACATAATTCCCTACAGGCATGCCTACAGGCCTATCTTCCAGGTGATTGTACATGTTGTTCAATTGACAATCAACACTAACCTTCACAACTACTATTTTCTGTATCTGTTAAAATGCAATTAAAAGTATTTATCCACTAGCATGGGTAGATAATGATCCTCCCGGAAGTCAAAGGTTATTAAGTAAAAATCCAACTGCCAGATGTAAGATAGCTCCTCACAAGAAGTTGTTAGTAAGAGAAACAGACTCCCCCATCTTTCAGATAATACATATATATTGATCGCCTACCAGGATGAGATGATAAGACAACTGATGGAGACATCACAAGTTGGGTTGCAAAACATGGAAAATATCCCCCTTTGCTGGATATTTCCAGAAATTACTATACAGGCTTCTGGATGAATAAATTCATCATCAGTTCTCCTCAGCTGTGGATATTATAAACTGTAATAACAATCTGCAAGGAAAGAGGAGGTTGACATTGGCGCAATAGTGCCATAACCATTATAGGCTAAACTGCAGCTCTCAGGCTTGGTAATGCAAACTCGGCCAAGAGCCTATAGTTAGGGATGTCATGGAGCTCAGAAGGGAAACTTTTGCATCAAAATAGACATCCTGTCAAACTCCCTTCTATAGACATATGTTTTTAGCCGTAGGTTAGTGCCATTCTCAGCCTCATTAGAGAAGCTTCTTTTTAGGGGATGGGAAACAGTTACCACAGAAATTCATAACTATTCAGGTGCTGAAAATAAGGACTACAGAACATTTGGCCCTAAATGGAGCATCTCCAAGACTCACAAGATAGAAAGAATGTAACAGCCATAGGAAAGGAAGGCATACTGTAAGCAACGTCTTCTGAACAATGGTAGCACTTAGGAACTTATTGTAGC
This sequence comes from Ondatra zibethicus, assembly GCA_004026605.1. Taxonomy (NCBI): domain Eukaryota; kingdom Metazoa; phylum Chordata; class Mammalia; order Rodentia; family Cricetidae; genus Ondatra; species Ondatra zibethicus. Next base: position 108,145 of record PVIU01003901.1, on the reverse strand, counting down.
TGTGGTTACACAGAAGGCCTGCATAAGATTGGGCCCATTATCAGTGCAAGATTTGTGGGGAATTGTTTGTGAATCTTCAACCTTCACTGAATGACTGTAGGAAATGAATGGTTGCTGAAGGAGGGAGTGTCATACCAATTTATTAGTTGTCCATGTACCCTACCCAATCTCATGAAAACAACCACAACAACATTTAGTGGTTCACACACACACACACACACACACACACACACACACACACACACACACACACACAAGCAACCGTTGGAAAGGAAGGGTAACAAAAGAGGTAGTGGATGACTATTATCATAAATTTGTGTACAAAGTTACCAAAGAATAACAAAGAAAGCTGGCTCTAAATAAATTAATAAACACAAAATTAGTATCTTTATAAAACAACAAGAAATGAAAATATTTACAAAAGTAAACATGACAGATTTTTGCAGGAAAAAAAATCACCTGAAAGCATTGTAATGACTAAAGAAGATAAAGCCTGTATTTAAAATCGTAGAGAAAGGAATATTAGTAACATAAAAGAAAATTCAGAAAACAAAACAGAAGAATGCTAACAAATCCACCTGCTCATTTTATTGACAGAACCTCCAAGAAGCTCATTACTTTGTAGTACCTGGTACTCTGATGATGAGGTCATGATTGCCAATAGCAGCCATCATTCAGAAATAATAGACTCCCAGACACATTAACCCACTACACATCGTCATGTGACCACAACATTAAATCAGAAGCAGCTAGAATCTAGTCTAGACTCAAAATCACCACTACGACAGAGGGAAGAAATGAGTATATGGCTGTAAACTAGGGGACTAACATCTAATAATTAAGACCTCCAGCATCTCTAATCAATCCTACTCCAGAAATGTCAAAGTAAAGGTGTGTTTTATCATCTAGAAGACCAGAGGGGTATTCCTTAGGACTGTGACTAGTTCTTGTAGATTCTGAGTTTAGATAACCTCAAGTGAACAGAGGACTTCATCATGTAACTGCTCTACATAAAAGCCTATTAAGCAAAAGAAAAAGGTCCCTGCTGTAAATACATGGAGAATTCCAATAACTTTTCAATGGTTCTTTAAAAAATGTCAATTAGTAGTCATTGATTATTAGAAACTAATTAGTTATTAAGCAATAATTAGTCATTGGATATTATATATGGGCAGTAGATTGTTTTCAATGAGAAAACAACCCCTGCTTTTCATGGAAAGTTGTGAAATTCAGTAGAGATTCCCAAATAAGCAGGCATAGAAAGGTGTGTGTGGCATGACTTGGTGGGAGACTGCTTGTAAGCAGAAATAGTATCAGGAAAAGAAAAGAAACAAACTTAAAAACCAAACTTTTCAGAATATTTTCAAGAGACAAGAAAAGTAGAATTCATAAGAACACAAAACAATAATAAACAATAGTGGTTTAAATAATAAAAGCAGAACCTAAAATATAAACGTTTCAAATCAATAGAATTCCTAGAGGAAGGCCGGGCCATGAAGTCCAGAACTACTAAGAAAACCTATGCCATTGTTTTAGCAAATATTCATCATTCATCATTCTGGACAGTCAGTGGAAGACTGGGAAGTATGCTCCTGGTTGTTATTACTGTGTGGGATGCTGTCATTTCTCTTACTATAAAGTCCCCAGGAAGATGTTCATGTTTCTGCTTCTCATAGACATCTAGGAAGAAAAAGAGAAATCCCTTTCACCCATCATTTAATAAAACTTCCTTATTTGCAAAGCAAGGGAAGCTGCCAGAATAATATTAATTAAAAAAAAAGAAAGAAGAAAACCAACCCTCATGAATGCTCCCCTTAGATGAATAAAGATGAGTGAATTCTGAGGCATTTTATCCTCCATTGTGTCTTCACCGCAACGCTGGAGTTAGTCATTAGTGCTCCCTGCGTGGGCTATCATTAAATGATCAAAGTGTTTGTTTGGGGAGAAATCTGTCACATAGCACAATGATTCCCAAATTGTGATGCTGGGTGTTTAAAGGAGACTCCTCTGTGTTCATTTAGTGGGCATTTTAAGTCAAATTTGGATGATAAGACATAGGACCAAGTGGGAATATTTTGAAAATCAAATAACAGAGAATGGCACCAATATTGGTTTGTGGACTCATATTCAAAGGCAGTAGCAAAACATTTCCAGCATTTGCAGGGGAGGGGTTCCTGAGGTTCCCCCCTTAGCCTTCAGCCATCGGCAGCTGATATCTGCTGGGGGAGGGAGACTCAGTTTCCTACAAAGATCTATAGTGCTCTAGTAGATATACTACATCCATGCAATATAGGTGTCACTCAGTGGGCTCAGTGAGTTTTTCATGAAGTGCAAAGAAGCACATGAATTTGGGAGTGAAAAGAATGCAGTTCATAGGGAAGACATTGGAAGAAGAAATGGGGAGGGGGAGTAGATTGGATCAAGACATTATATGCATGTATGAAATTCTCAAACAACCCAAACTCATGCCATACTGAAAAACCAATCAACCAAACAAACATACAAATAAACTAATAAAATCAGGGCCAATTCAAAAGTAAGGCATGAGAAACTTTCAGGTATGGAATAAGTCTAGGTCCCAATGATATAGGTCATATCTTACAAAGGAATTCTTATTTTATGAACAAATTTCATAATTTACTCTTAAAATTAAAACTTCATACCTAAGTCTTAAAACAACAACAATAAAAGCACAATAATCTTTTAAAATAAAAAGCTTTCACATCACAAATGTCATAGGTTTTGGTTCTTGTAAGAAGAAATTTCAGTATTTTAACCACAAACAAAGGAAATATTATTTTGTACCTATTTTATTTATCTATTTCAGATTTCTCTGTTGCTTTAAGATAGACATGGTTTTCCTCATTAGGTTGCTTGAAAGACTCAGCCACCTTTTTCACAATAAAAAAGAAAAAGCTAAGAATAATATTGAACTGTCAGTCAGTAGTTCGCCAGAAACTTTAGACTAATGTCCTTGTGGCAGTTGAAGAGTCTTTATGAAATATATGAAATATTCTTTATGAGAGTTCGGTATTTTTCTTGCCTTGGAAAACAGGGTGCTTTGCAGGCAGCTATGGAGAAGGTAATTTGGAGTCTTAGGCAGAAAGGGAAGGGAAGAATCTGGGGTGGACAGGACCTACTGTGGCTAAGGAATCAGAGTTATGGAAAATTTAAAAGGAAATTGACGTTGTAATATCCGTGTAATGTTAGTAGACAACACCTTTTCTTTTAGCTCTGAAAAATCAGTTTAAGAGAAAAGGATTTCATGTGATTTTTTTGAAGTCCCTCCAATGGAATTGACACAGAATAAGTAGATTTCCTACACCAACAGTTAATAATGAGGGTGGGATGCAAGGCAAAGGAGGTAAGAATCATTCTGACTAAAAAGACATGAGTATGCCTAGAGGAATGATCTCCACTTTTCTTGGACCCTCAAACAAATCTGAAAGGAAGCATTCCTGAAAGTGATAGCTACTCACACTACTGTGACTAAAAGATTTGGCTGGAACCTACTCAGCCCTTGGAGACCTGTAGAAGTGGCTGATTTCATTGCAGTAAAACTCCTGAGTGATTCTGACATGTTTTATCCCCTATCTTAGACTAACAACTAGAAGAGAATCAAGGATTTGAAGCAACAAAATTTGTAGGATATATTCAAAGTACGTGAATGTCAACTTACATGGTAGTGATTAAAAATGACAGAGCAATGAAAATATTGATTGGGATAATACAAATTAAAGGAGAAGAAATACCTATTTATTCAAGTTATAAGCCATATTCACCTCATCATAGCAAACAAAAAGGCTGGCAGAGTATCTGGTGTATAACAGTTGTGTAATAATTTAATGCAAAATTTAATAAAGTTTTAATAAAAACATTTCCTTTTTAAAATAGTTTCATAGATAGTATTTATTTCACAAAAGCAACAGCAATACACATATAAAGGACATCATTGGGTCTTTTTGGAACACAGAGACCTGAGGTACAGATTAAAAATAATGTTGTTGAATAGTTTTTTGGGCAAAACTACCTACTAAGCATCAAATACACCAGGCAAGACTTCAATTATAGAAGGTTACGTTTCTTTTGTAGCTACATCTAATATGTCATTTAGTCAACAAAAATCAACGTTTTACATAGATGCTATCAATTTCCCAACAGAGCCTCAAGTATATGGAGTAAGTTGACATTAGATAACTCATTTTCCAATCTCATGTTGCTTCAGTTCCCAGGGAAACTCAAAGGAGAAACACTGCTCCTTTCCTGAACACTGAGCTGCAGAAGGGAATAGACAAAGAGAAAGTAGTCCAGTCTCCTTCCAATAAATGCCATTAGGGATAATTCCTGTGAGAGCTGACTCAGTAGTAGCACACTAAGTCATTTTATCCCATCGGTTATCCTTCTACTGGCTCTGCAGAGCTGTCCAATTTTTTTGAGGTCATTTTATAAAGTAAGACTTTTGGTTGATGCTAAAGGCACTTGTCCTTCAGACTTTTGCCTTGCCAAGAACCCTGCCTTCTCTTTAGAGAAGCAACCCTTCACCCTGTCGAATGCTATTCTCTGTAATTCAGCTCGCATGATATATTTCAAAATGTAAGCATGCAGAGCAACAAGCTGTATCAGCGAGCATGTCATTTCAGGTTACACGTTTCTGTTCTTTCTTCCTAAGAGTTGAGTTGCTGGAATGCTGACCTCCCCAGTTGAGTCAACTGCCATGGGCTATGAGCTGTGAAGAGCAAGGGCAATCACAGCAGAGGAACCTTTGGTTTGCCTAATTTTGCATCCTGCTTTACTCTGCCCTGCCAACTTGATTTATAAAGACTTTTTTTAATGTGGTTTCAACTTCAAGCTTCAATTTAAGGACAGTGTTGTTTGCTTGTTTCCACTTTTGGTCAATTGTGTCTCCAGCAAATAAATGTATAATATGGCAGCTTTTCACCTTTAGCTTTAAACAAGATGAAAATAGGGAAATCTGAAACAAAAAAAACCCTGGAGAGTTAGCTATTTTTGAACAGTCTTTACTTGAGTGTCCCATTTTAACGCTAGGACTGGAGCTATGTGACCCTTCCAGAGTTAAGCACTTTTATTTTCTTGTGTGCGTTCTTCTTGCCAGTTTTATCCATTTAGACACATTATTATTTTGATTTTTCTTTTTTCCCTCAAAAGCTTTTAGATGAATTCAGAGAAAGATAGTGCTGTGGATACTACAGTTTCCTTCCATTTTCCTGGTTGAACATTGCTCACTTTCCATCGAAGAATCAAGGCTCAAACCAGAAAGACAGCTTAGATCCTCATCCCAGAAACCCCATTCTAGTGGCAGGGAATCAATGATTGTCACAAACAGCCTGCAGTATGGGTAGAGGTCACACTTGACAATGCCCAGCAGTGTAACTGCCTTCTTTTGCCTTTGCTTATCTTGGTCTCTAATGACCAACTCTTCAATAGTATTTATTTAGCTCAACTCCAGAGACTGCCAGAAGTAGTAAGTATTTGACCAGATTTTTCCAGTGTCTTAGGAAAATAAAGCTCCAAGAAGCTTCATCTGCACTAGAGTGAGAGGCCATCTGACTTATATTATGGGTCAAAATTGGAAACATCTTATGAGCCTTCTCTGTTTTCTTTATCTACCTCAGATGTTAAAATTGACCTTCCATCCTTGACAGGCAGCATCCCTTGTGGTGGAGAGAAGCTGTCAGAAAGTACACTTGGTTGACTAATGATCTCCCCTGATGTACTACTTATTCTCTGTCCAAGGAGTAGACTATGTTGTCAGGACCCATGTACACAGAGGAAGCCCCACTACATAGACACTGATCTCTTTCTATTACATGGTACCATATATCTTAAGTCCTGGTCATTTGGCCCTTTCAGATGATTAGTTCAGCTGGCAGGAAAGACTACTTCAACTATTCCCGATTGCTTTCCACCCTCTAACATTGGACTGTCCAGAGACAGTGTCCATAATTAAATTAATTCCCATTCTATGGAGCGTAGAGTCCCATAGAATCCCCTGATAATCTCATGGCATCATTTTGAAGAGATCAAGCTAATTCTATAATTTAATCTCTTCTCATCCTTTCATTCTTCCCTTATCCTTTTCTTTCCCTTTTCACTTCTCCCCTTCCTCTGTCTCACCACCATTTCACCTGTACTTCTTTCCCTCCATCTCCACACTCTCTCCACATCCCCATTCTCCCTCCATTTCCTCTCCCTCTCCCTCTCTTATTTTCTTCACCTCCACTATCTTTAATACACACACACACGCACAAATGATTACTATTAATACTTAAGACTGTCTCATTGTTACCGTTTTTGAAAGGACTTGTAAACTTGGTTTTGCTACCTAGATTTCTGTAAAGCATACAGGGAACTAGAGATATGTACATAGATTGTCAGGCAGGTGTTTACAGGCAAGATGGCTTGGTGTGTATGGTAATATTGGTTTCATAGGTTAAGCATTAAAGTAAAAGCTGGTCAATGTAGGGAATTTTGCTTTGATTGCTGGTTTCATTCTGTTTGCTTCTCTCCTTTAACTTTGAGCCCTGATACATCAGGCACAAAGAGAAGCACAGGTCAGTCTGAGTTTTCAGATCTGGAATGAGTGCAGAGGTCTGTATCTCTAAATCAGCCCAAATGATTCTTATCACCAGCCAAATGGATAATCTCTGCAGCAGAGAGTACTGGGAATTTCCCAGTGGTAACCTATGAAAGTGTGTGTGCCCCAGCACGGAGGCAAAGACCTTGTTCATTCCAGGAGAACATGCGTTCAGTTATTAGCTCAGATTTTGTGCTGCTTTCTGGAGAACCCAAAATTATTGCCTAAATAAATAACTCAGTGAACTCAGAAGACAGCACTGTTCAGATCTAGGTTGCCATTTATGCACATTTTTCATATGACAACTGAAAATAAAATATATAGTTACTCTTCAATAGCAGCAAAAATTCAACCAGTGATGGAAAATGATTAGCCCAAATATTGTTTGCATGTTTGAAGCCATTATGAAATTCTACTTATAAACTACAGCTGCAATTACTAAAATACACATGACATAGTATTAGTTTTCTGACTATAGTGAATTCTATATTAGTGGAGTATTTATTTTAGTAATTATTAAACATTTATTTAGAAAGGATGTTTGAGATATACCTAAGATTTACATGAATACTTTTAAACTAATCAATGATTAATCAATTTAATATTTTAATACCTTAGAAATAAATTAATGACTGATTTCATGTCTCAATGGTTCATGAATATACAAAATTAAACACCTCATGAGATCTGTTTATAAAATAAATAGATACTATTATAATATTGTGAGAATAATATATAGCTGCCATCTCCAGGAATGGAGTCTTTATGAGCATTAGATAAACATACAGAGTACAGAATGATGTATTTTATCATTTTCCTATAACATCTTTTCCTGTGTCCTTTGTAGAAGTTTGCATTTTTAAAACAGATGAAGGTTCTCAAATATTTATAGTAGAACATTACTCTCTTTAAAAGTTTAAGTTCCTTAAAGACATTGTTAATGTAAGCTACAGCTATTATTACTTATCACAAGGATCTAAAATTGAGTTATTTTAATAATATGTAAGTACCAATTCATTTAAATACAACAATAATAAACACATTGGCTATTAAGATGTTTTTCAACAAAAACGACTAGTTTCCAAAACAATTCTCTGATGAAGAACTGGCTGGCTGTTTTGCAAATGTCTTCTGTGTCTGTCTTAAAAGAAAAGGAAACAGCTCTTTGGAGCTGAAATCTGCAGCTAGCCTACTGTGACAGTACATCCCAGAGTCTCTTCAGGATCCCACCGTACAACCAGATGCCATGTGCATAAAAACGACTAGGCACAGCTTACAAGCACTATGAAAACTGTGGATCTGAGAAGCCCAGGAGCCGCCACCCCTCCTTAGATTGCCCTTGAGAGTCATCGATGTGCCTGTCAGCTTGTGAGAATTGCAAATTGTTGTATGAACATGATGGTAAGTAGGTACTCTTGAAAAGTACACAACGGAAAATGAGAGGTAGGTAGAAAATACGAAAGTCCTCTCTCTGGTGTTATAACTTTTTCTGGTGTTTTTATGTTGTTTATCCTAAAGTCAGCTCCCTTTGGGAAGGCTGATGAAAGCCTTTTGCTTTAGATTTCTCTCTCTCTCTCTCTCTCTCTCCTTTCTTTCTTTCTATCTTTCTTTTGAGGAGTCACTAACAGATATTTATTTATTTTTATTGAGCTATATATTTTTCTCCACTCCCCTCCCTTCCTACCCCCTCTCCTTCTATCCTCTCCCATGATCCCCATGCTACCAGTTTACTCAGGAGATCTTGTCTTTTTCTATTTCCCATGTAGATTAGATTCATGTATGTCTCTCTTAGGTTCCCCTTTGATGTCTAGGTTCTCTGGGATTGTGAGTTGTAGACTGATTTTTTTTTTTTTGCTTTATGTCTAAAAGCCACTGATGAGTAAGCACATATTATATTTGTCTTTCTGAGTCTGGTTTACTTCACTCAATATGATGTTTTCTAGATCCATCCATTTGCCTGCAATTTTCAAGATATCATTATTTTTTTCTGCTGTGTAGTACTCCATTGTGTAAATGTACCACATCTTCTTCAGGATAGCCAAAACAATCCTGTACAATAAAAGAACTTCTGGGGGCATCACAATCCCTGACTTCAAACTCTACTACAGAGCAACAGCCTTTCTTAATCCAATGGACTTGCTCTGCTGCATTCTCCTCAGATATGTCCCTAGAACACCAACACGACAAGCAATCAAAATTGGATTGTTTCATGGGCAAAATACAGCTAGGTAGAGTTCCTTGATTATAATTCTTACAGATCAGCTTTTTTCTCTGTAAAAGGCCACACTAAGCTGTAAGCAGAGGATAAAGATGTCAGTCCATAATGACAGACAGAAGAAAGACATGGAGTCTGGCACATTTCTGGTTTTCTTTTGTGGCCTATTCCATTTCCTAAGCACTCCAAAATACAACTCAAGTGAATACTCCACATTCCTTTAACTTAGCAGGCCTATATTACCATCAAATGACTCTATACAAGCTTCTAAAGCTACTATATAAATATAATTTCCACACTGCCCTCAAGCAACAGCTCCAAAAACCTGTCCGTAGATTACAGGGAGCTGACACAGCCTGGTGTGGAAAGAAATAGAACCTGAGTCTCAAAGTTCAAGCCCAGCTAATCCTTTAGGAGACAATGACAACTGTTTTCTACTCTCATAAGCAAGCCATCCAGAAAAACAATCTCCAGTCCTAAACTGCCTGGTGCCACTTTAGAATACAGACATTTCCTATTGTCCTTTGCCCAAACTGCAGCTGTATAAGTTATAAACATGTAGTAACACGTTATCAGCAATAACTAAGCAGCTAAGTACAAAAGTTGCTAACTTTTCTTTATTGTTTAAACAGTTCAAAATGGGAGTCAACATGTGTAAAAAGAAGGACTGTTCAATTCATGAATTGTTTAAGTAGATTTTTTTACTTGATAATTTTTACTATTTGATAAATGACAAAGAAGTCAAGAGAAAGGAGATTTCCCCTGCTTTCATGGAAGGATTTTCACTAGCTGCCAAAAGCTGGGAATTAGGACATATAATGATTAATTTACTGTTAGTTTGTCTTCTGCATATGGATACCAATGTGAGGCATATAACCTAAATTAATAAATTAGTTTTATATTGGGGTTGAATAATTTCCTTAATTGTTTTTGAAAATTACAACTGAGATTGTGTGGAAGATATATTATACATAGAAACAGTAGAAAATTTTCACATAATTGCCTATTTAACATTTTTTATCCATATAAAATAATCTTTGTTAATAATTTTATAATGAGATCATCTCTTTCATCTCATCAGTTGTCGCTGAGGAACTTTTCAAAATAAAAGAACTTGCCCAAGCCTAACAGGGAAATGATTTCCCTGAAATCCGTTGATATTTAAAATTTTCTCAAGCTAAATATATGTTTTATTTAATTCATTATTAAATCTTGATTTCTTTCAGCTACTGCATATCCCTTACTGTTTAATTAGTTCCATCATTTCTACATTATTTTATTCAGGTTGACAACTATGCTTCATGACCTATGACTTGAATTTGGTACTTTCTTTCCGTGGAAAACACATCTGGCAACAAAGCTGAGTTGAGCAGGCCATCATCATAAGGCAGCCTGGAGGAAACCTGCAGTGTACAGTCATTTGGAAGCCCTCCCTGGGAACACTTCACTAAGAGTAAGAAGATAGAGGCTTCTGAGGATTAGAGAGCTTTATTTATCCTGAATGTGGTTGGGAATGAAAGCATTCAGTACCCAGTCCTTCCTTCCACTCTAGCATGCAGACGTCTGCTCCATTTCCAGGAGTCATCAGGGCTACCATTTCTTCATGTGTTTACCTCCTAAGGGAAGAAACGCCAGTGGACACAGATCGTTATCAGAAGAACGTCTGCCAACCACAGGTCTTAAAAGGCTATCAGGGCATTTTCCTTCCCAGCCTTCTCTCTTCCAGTTTCCTCCCTGAATATTGGCCACTTAACTTCAGCCAATTGCTTCCTGTCCCCAAACTTAGCATTTGATCTGTAGTGGGCCTTAACTTAGTATGTGGTTAATACATTTTCAAATGAGTCTTCTGTGAATATTTTAATAGGACTGAGCACTGTAATCTGTGTGCTCTCCCTCACTTCCACGCAGGGCAGACAAGAGGCTTCCCAAGACTCTCAGCTCATTGGTTCAGGGGCCCTTGAGATTCATTAAAGAGCTAATGACACATAAAAGCTCAGGTTTCATAGTTTCTTAGCCCTCTGTGGCCTTCTATGTGTGGATGCAGCTTCCACCACTACAGCATCCACTTTCAAGTTTTTTATCTTCATAACTTAAAATAGGAAATGGATTTAAAATCTGAGGATGAAAAGTCTAGAATACTATTGATATTACTAGTTAGCAGGGGAATGGATAACATTAATATATCTAATTGATACCTAAAGAGATCTTTTCCCACCTGATCAATTACAAAATACTGTTAATATTGTTTCAGGAGACACTGTGTTTGTATAAGGACTTCATTATAAAGCCATTATTCTATTTTTTCTTCCCAGGAGGAAATGGGAAAATGAAAGAACCATCAAGTATCTCCATTGTCTCTGTGGATTGTGGGGGCAGGCTACAATGATTCATCTATGTTATAGCTCCTTTTACAAGTAAGTCAGATAGGAACTTCAAAGCTCTTACCAAATTTCTACCATTCAACTAGATTTATAACTAACTTTAGTTCTATGGAAAGACAACACGATTGCTAGAAAATAGTTTAAAAATAACCCACGGACAAGTAGGGTCTTTGTAAGATCTGGGAAACAAATGCAAGAGGTTTAGAAGCTCTTTATAAAGACAACAATGTGAGAACACGCCGTGCTAAAAGATGGCTTCTTCAGGTATTTTGTATATGTCTTTTATTTTTAATTAAAGGTCATTGCTTGCTAATGATGCAGGGGAGAGGTGTTAGAATACAGAGCTCTCAAAGGTAGTGATCAAAGTCTTTTCATTCAGCTTTTTTTTAAATATTATTATTAAGCTGCTAATTTGGTGGAGGTGATCATTAGCGTTTTAATGCGAAGCAAAAGCTTAGGGACAAGAACTTCTGGTTGAAGATCAAGATGAGAGAAACTGGTTCAGTTATGGCCTTAATAATTGTAACCATGGGGAGCCTGGCAGAGCCAGTTTTATGAATTAATATAATATACAATCCACCAGGTACAAATGGAGAGGACAAACAAAGGAGAATTGCAAGCAGCAGCTACACTGGGACTGTGTGGATGAGAGGGACTTGTTTGACAAATGCAGGTTGATTCAAAGTGGGCATCAGAACAGTACCACAGATTCCTTTTCCAACAGGAGACTGCAGAGCTGAGGGCCAAATGGGTAGGGAATTCAACCCAGAAGAATAAAACTGGGAAAGACCTTTTGGAAAGCAACTAATTTTACATATTCCATTATCTTATAATGTTCCGTGTGGGATTTTCTTTTCTTTAAGTGGATTAAATCAAACACAGAGTTGATGTTTTTGTGTGTTCTGCTCCTGAGATATAACAACTCTTAGACAGAAGTTATAAACAATTTGGTCTAGAGTCTGCTATCCATCTACCAAGGAAATAATATGCCACTAAAAACCTTTTCTGATTAACAACACGTATCATTTTATCCTGGAGCAAACTGTAAGTGGGAAAAATAAGGTTTGAAAATGTCCATTCAATTCAATGCAGACAAAACAAGAGGGTGTGTGAGGGTGTGTGTGTGTGTGTGTTTGTGTGTGTGTGTGTGTGTGCCTTATCTCTACAATCTGTGGGTGGCTTGTTTTTACCTCTACTCTGATGTTTGCACTTTGATTCTATCTTTGAACATTTATTTTGCATGCTGCCACCAAGTGTCATTTTCTGGTCAGTTTTGACATTTTCCCTTCCTCTCATATTGCAATGACTGAGTCTCTTAAACAAGAATTGATACTTCCTATGGAAAAGCTAAAAGTTTTGAGTTTTCCTATAACATGGGAGAAAAAAATAACATAGAAAACATTAGATATTTCTAATATTATTATAGCACACACACATGTATATCAAAGCACACAGATTCATATCCATTATATGGATATATATTCATATCCATTATATATCCATGAATAGTCACTTTTCTGTAACTGTATGTCTTAATGGGATTTTTGCGGTTTCTGCAGCACCAATCACTAAACGTTTGTGACTGGCATCGAATGCATCTCCAATGCATATGGACATAAGCACAGGAAGCTCCTATCTCACATACTTGATTGCCAATTTCTAACTTTCACTTTGACGTATTCCTGAAAACTCATAAGTACTTGACATCTTAACTGAGGATTCCCTGGGACGCACTGTTCTTCTTAACTTAGGGATAGACGCAACCACCCATCCATTTTCTCCCCTATCTCAACATTTAAAAGCCCTCTCCCTCTCTTTCTACTGATAGCCAATCTTTCCTATTTTTTCTTTGTCATTGAACATATTCTTTATTTTGACTCCATCTGTCTCTACTCCACCAACCTAGAACAAGCTACCATGATTTACTATACAGAGACTCTGATAGAGTGCCACATAGTCCCCTGTGTTTCTAACTCTTCTCTCCCTCAGCAGAGGGACTTAATCAGCTTAGAATCCTTCAGTAACCTCTAATTGTGCATCAAATGATAAAGCCGAAACTCACAGTAGACTCGAAAGGTCTTGGTGATCTAAGGAATGCCACCACTTCAATATTTACTCATGGCTGTTTATCTTTTATTAGTACTTACATCTACCCAAAATTATGTTGTTTACATTAGGTTAGTATCCTGAATAAGTTCCCCAGTTTTCACAGCAACTAAATGTGAATGTGTGATACATTTCTGAAGGCTGGTAGAGATCACTAAACAGGTTTTGTTTTTATTTCTTTTTCCTTTCTTCTTTTCTTTCTTGTTTACTTAAGTAGGTTCAACTTGCACATGGACCTTTTCCCTTTGCATGTCTTTCCTGGCATTTAGCTGAAAAACTAAAGCTTGAAAGTAAAACAGCCACCTGCTGGCCACAAAAACAGAAGCAATAGGAAAAGCTACATTCGAAAGATAGTGAGCAGAAAGAGGGCAAAGACTCATGTCTTTGACAGTTTTTATCCTGATACTAAAATCGATTAGGAAAGGTCTGCCTCTGTATTACTAACACACGTAGAGAGACACACACACAGAGAGAGAGAGAGAACAATTTATATACACACAAAATGCTACCTTTTAATCCTCTATGTTCACTTTTCCAGTACATAGAACTAAATACAAACTTCAGTGCTTATAAGAGGGCATATGACTATTTCTGGGTAGAATTTATTATCCAGGTAGGTGGATGATTTTCCTTCCTGGAGCCAGATATACCTTGAAGCAGTCTGAGAGCAACCGCAAGTATGCCTTCTATTGTTTTGAAAGACACAAACAGGAGCATCCTCTGTTCTCCCTGCAGAGCTCTCTGTTAGAGCAGACTGATTAGGAATGGCTAGAAAACTGCAACATTGCCTTCCTTTCTGATGCTTCTAATAACTCTAGATCAGTTCCTAAGAGGGCAGTCACAGTCACTGCTGGTCCCTGACTGTCTAACTCTACTGCTGGTTCCCTATGATTCCCATTGTGTTGCTTCTTGAGTGTTCCTGTCTCTTAATGACAAAATGTGGAAAGCTAAAGAGCCACAGAATTCTGGGTATTTCACAAAGTAATCCCTGTGCAGCAGAATGACTTTGCCAGTTTGGGCTACTTTCCTCTCTGAATGGTCTGTGGAAGGGGTGAGCTTCCCATTTTGGTCTCAGTTCTTGTGAGACCAAAGACAGCAGTGTCTTCTCTATTAGTGGGGTAAAGCACAATTTCTTTTTGCCTTTGTTCTTCCTGTGTATCAATCCAACAGATTCAAGAAGAAAGACCAGTGACCTGAATTAAAGCAAGCTTTATTCATGTACAAGGTTTGAACCCATAGAGCAAGGTTCAAGAGATCAACATTAGACAAGGGGAAGATAATGGTTTTTATAGCTCAGGAGTAGGTTTTTCCAAATAGGCAATTTGGCAAGCAAATAGGTGGGGTTACAGAAGCAGAGCTTGAGCATAAGAAGTTGGTCATAACAATGTAGTCATAACAACAGGTGGTCATAATAACCCTTAGGGACAAAGGCAAGGTTGCTGTTTCCTGGAATAGGCAGTACGGAACTATTTCTAGTTAAGGTTACAGGTGGGGCATAGCCCAATTCCTGAGAAACAGATTTAAGCATAAACAGGAATGAATATAGTTTGTCTTTACTGTAAGATGACTTTCTTTTTTTAAAACATTGAGAATAGATTCTTCTCTCATACACGGTATCCTGACCACACTTTCTTCTCTCTCCATTCCTGCAAGCTTCTGCCAACCTCCCCTCTGCCCCAGATACACTCCCACTTCCTTTCTCTTCAGAAAAGAGCAGGCCTCCAAAATACAACAACGAAACATGGCAAAACAGGATACAATAAGACAAGGCAAAAGCCCTCATATCGAGGCTGAACAAGGTAACACAATAGGAGGACAAGAGTCCCAAGAGCAGGCAAAGAGTCAGAGACACAGTTATTTCCACCGTTAGGAGTCCCACAAGAAGACCAAGCTAACAACCATAACATATATGCAGAGCACATGGTCCAGTCCTTTCCAGGCTCTGTGCTTGCCTCTTCAAACCCAAGATGGAAGCAGGTTGTTTTATCATGTGTCTTCATGAATGTTTTGTTTACAAATTCAGAAAGATGGTATTAGTTGAGTATTATTGGATCAATAATATTTTGAGCCTTCTAAAATAATATTCAATGCCATTTTTGGCAATATTTGGCATGAGGTCTGAATTTGAGAAGTTTTCAATCAAGCAGGTGCTTTACACTATAAAACTATAGTTTCTTACTGAATAGCAGTAAGAAAGATAGAAAGTTTATGAAGACAGAAAGAACACCAAGGCTATATATAATAAATAACTATATAATTTAAAAGGTGAATACTTGTTGTCAGAGTTCAGACAAAAGAAAGCCTGAAATAAAACTGAACATAGGAGGTTAAATTTTAATTGGGTCTTAGAGTAAATTTAGTAGGTATAAACTCAGTGATACTCCTGATTCTCACACATTCCCTCCTGGGCTAATGTAAGAAACACCCTGCAAGAATCTCCAGCTTTGGTATTAGACATTATTAGAGTTACTTTTTACCACCTTCGTCATTTTGCTGCTGCTAAGGGTTAAGGAAATCTTCTGTTATACGGCACCATTCCAAGCACATAGTGGATGCTTCCAATTGTTAAACATTTATATTAGTGTAATGCAAGAGCTAACCATGAGTCAGACCAAAAGAGAGAATCCATCAAGCATCATTAAAATAACAGCATATTTCAGAGAGCTGAATAAGAAGCCAAGCTGAAATCAAGGAGAACCTGAATAAGCACTCAAGTTGGTTTTAATCAGAATAGGTCAGAATATAGACGGACATTCACAACCTCTTTACTGAAAGGACGTGATAAAATGGCAGGATGGCTAGTTTAATCACCATGGCGACTTAATAAAAAGCTAAGTTACTATACAAACACCCACAGGTTCTTTGTACATATCATATTATTTTATCTTTATTTCTCTGTAAATGACAGGTATCTTTACTTTTCTATTTTGTTTTGGTTTTGAGACAGGGGTTCTTTGTGTATCTCTGACTGTACTAGAACTCATCTGTAGACCAGGCTGGCCTCAGACTCACAGAGATCCTCCTCCTTCTGCATCCCGAGTGCTGGGATTAAAGGCGTGCACCACCACCTCCTGACTTATTTTTATACTTGTCTTGCTAAGAGCATTGAAAGACCCTACCATGAGTCCACACTAATATGATCAACAGGAGGCAGAGCCAGGATTTGTCCCCAAGACTGGCCAGCACTACCCCAGATTCATAATCAAGGGACTCGTATTTGCTGCATGGAGTGGAAAAGCACATTACAAGGACTGTCATGGAGATCTGTGAGGGTATGAACCAATCTGACTTTATAATCCCTAAAATATCTTAGTCTCATTGACTGAAATGTGACTGGTTCAGACTTTGAACTTGTACCTTGTACTATACTGAAAGGGATACTGACTGCTGACAACTCTGACATAACCAAGAAGGGCCACTTCTTAGCCAACTAAATCTTTGATTTTTTTTATTGGTGATTGATGGCCATGGGCACAATCATTTCTGTCGCCAGAAATCAACAAACGATAAAGGTTCATGAAGTTGTATCTATGTAAATGACCTCTCCAATGTATAAGAAACTTTGTCTTCCTCTTTCAAAGGCTTATTCCTACATAGAACCAGGAATTTGGATAGGTTATACCCAAGAGATCTGTGTGTATTGATTTGGCTAATGGTGGAGTTTCACGTGCCCTCACTGGGCAAGTCAAAGTTGGACTGGAGACATTAGAATTGGTGGCTCAAACGCCCACTAGGAAGCGTCATCACTGGGGGTCCTCTTGTAAGCTTGAGAGGCACTGAGTCATTTAGATGGGACAGCAGCTGCTTAGCTTCTATGTGCTCTTGACCGTTCTTTGGGGAACCAGCTTATGACAGAAGAATTCTAAATGCAAATACAAATTTTCATAGGACAGCGGTAATGTTAAAATGTCAGCGCAATTAAAAAGACAGAAGGAAGAAGAGTGAAACGGAGCTGCCGCAAGCAGGATCCCAACTGTAAACCCAGATGCCCTGCGAGGCCTCCGATCTGTGCTCCTGAGGAGTGCTTTCCCCTTGTGTGACACCACTGTTCTGTTTCTATAAAGGCTTCTATTGGATAAAACACCGGCTGCTGGAGAAGAAGTTTTAGGTCTGAGGAGCTAAGTTGAGACTGTAACTGCAGAGTTCGTGTTCCTGTGTGTTTCCACTTCTCAGGGGCTTTCACATGCTCCCGAGAAGGAGATAAAAATTCACACAAAGTTTCAAAAACTTCAAGTTAAGATTAATTAGTCAAAAATGCATGATAAAGGGTAAGGGGTTAGATTCCTACTCAAAACTAAGCTGGCTTAATTTGGGATAAGATCCGGTGCATCTCGTCTCGTGCCTCGCTTCTGAGGGCCTGTTGTGTGCCTTCCGATAAGTGTTCTGAGTTGCCACATGTTGTTCTGACTTCCAAAGCAGCCTCCCATCATTTCGGAATGATTTTTTTTTTTACAAAACATGTGACAGTTAAGCCACAGATAACCCAGAGTAAACAGAGTATTTATAACTCGCTGACAAGAGAACACCATTCCCTTACACAACACAGTTACGCTTTTAGTGTTGCCTAAGAAGCAGCAAGATGTTTGTTAATTTACAGTGCAAGAGTCTAAAATTGAAATTAAACCCAAAGGAGAAAAATCTGAGTAAGAAAATTCATCTTTAGCTATAAAGAAAGATTGTTTTTATACTGTCACTGAAATGTGGTAGAGACTACATTTCCAAATTTATGAGGAGCAACTGTCAGCGTCTGAGTTCCCATGTGTAAAGACAATTGGCACACTCCGACTCTCTGCATGGTGTCCTCACATGGGAAAAGGGTGCCAGTCAATGGCTGTAAGGTATTCAATGTGGCATTCAGGACTAAGCAGGTCATATGACTTTCAAGAAGGCACCACACCTCCAGCTAAGCATGTACATTAAATATGCTATAAAAATATGATTAAAAAAAACAAATCCATTTCACCTGAATACAAATACCTGGGGACTCAATTGTGTCAGCAGATAAGGCACCTGTTTGTAATCTATCAACCTCAAGGAAGAACTTGATAGGCCGAAAGTCACGGTAGACTGTGATGAGAACAATCTGTAGAAAGTCTATACATTATAGGTAAAGAGCAGTTTTCAGACTTCTAGGTACAGGATGGTGATATTTGGGAAGCATAGGTCATCCAAGGCTGGCCCCAAGTGGAGGACTTGGCGTTGAAAAGGGCAGCGGCAGCGTGAGAAAAGCTCAGCAAAAGGTGAGGGGTAACACCACTTAGCACAGCTGGAATCTAATCTACATTTCTTCATCCATTCTCATAGATAGACAGCTATTTACTTCTACCATACGGGAGAAACAGAATATTATAAGGACTCAATGGTGCCGTTTGGTGCATGATCAGGTGATTAACAAGATCAGAAAAGCACCTCTCCTCGGGCAGTGCTGTAACAGAGTAGTTCATCTTAATATCCCACTGACACTAGCACTGAATCTTGGCTCTAGCATGTCTAAGCAATTCAATAAATTTCTCATATAAATGTTTCTTTGCCTTCCTTACTTCTGAGTGGAATATGCCTCAAGATCGTTCTTCAGTGACTCACCCTGTGGTCTGGGCTTGCCTTCATGGATAATGTCGCTTTTGATCTAGCGTAAGCACAAGATTGGTGGCACATTTTAAAGGCGATAGTGGTTTGTTCATCTTACATAGACAGGAAAACACTAATGATAGGGGCTGCTCTGATAGGCTTATAAATTAGATCGGGTACAAGCTGCAATCAGTCCCACATGACTTCGTAAATCATGAGGACCTGAAGGATAAAGTTCCACCAAACCTTGAAGCAAAGAACCAAGTAAAAATTTTAGAAGGCCAGAACAAGATAGTTTTGATTCCTCTGTAAATGTCTAAATTAGGTCTGTGTTCAGTTTGTACTGAAATCAAGAACATAGATGAGATAAACAAATATATTAATATTTTATTTTTAGTCATAAAGTATTATTTTAACACCAATTCAATTTATTGTTAATTTTATAAGTACAAAGGAAGAGTCAAACTCAGCAGTGAGTAGAAGAGGACTGATACACTTAACCAGATAAGAACAACGGCAGCTTCATCAGTTGTCAAAATCATCCTCCATTAACCTATGTGCATCCAGCAAACAGGGCACATAAGAGGTGTCCAACTGTACACACGGGAGTTTAAAATCATGTGGAAACCCATAATTCTAAGCATGTTTTAAAAAGAAAAAAAATTATTTGTAATCTACAACCACAGAAAGACATTCTACAGGAAGTGAAAATAAAGAATATTTCTTGGTTCCCTGGCCATTTTCA
Organism: Ondatra zibethicus; assembly: GCA_004026605.1. Lineage (NCBI taxonomy): Eukaryota > Metazoa > Chordata > Mammalia > Rodentia > Cricetidae > Ondatra > Ondatra zibethicus. The sequence goes on along the minus strand of PVIU01003901.1, from coordinate 88,535 downwards.
AGCACTGTGCATGTGTGTCAAAATGGAAGCCGGAGAGCCTAGCATCAGCACCAAGAGTTGAGGCAGCGCTGCTGCTATGAAATGGGCAGGCTGAGCCCGGGTCCACAAGGATTAGGAGTTAACCTCACTCAAAGGGAAGGTAACCCGCCAGAAGACAGAAGCACTCTCTGTTCTGTAACCCTGCTTCCAAAGCAATTCTGACATTTGTAGTAAGTGCCAAGACATGTTTGTTGAAGAAGTCCATGAACAAATGAATGTGTGAATGGGAGCAGCTGGCCTGTTCTGCTTTCTATTTGGAAAAACTCAAAAGGTGGAGCTGACCTAGTGATCACTTAATGAAAGGAAAAGTATGCATGTGGAGAGAGTATATGTTTCAGCTGTAGACAAGAACTTTAAGAATGTCACGTTATTACTATGTGTAAGTGTTTCTCTCGTCTCCCTCCCGCTTTTAACAGCATAGAAGTTAAGGCTACTACATCAGGAGTTTAAAGGTCTTTCTTGTCTATTTGGTCGTGTGCTATTGGCATTAACACTGTCAATAATTCATGGTGAAAGAGGAAGCCACTGGGAAAGGTTGCCCATTGTCGGGCAGTGATCAATAGGTGAGACCCCAGCTTGTGATGTATTGTCAAGCAGCAGCCAGATTCGCTTTCCTGTGTATTCTCAAAATTGTGGTACTTACACCCAGTTTGTCTGACCCGGTCTGGGCTTATATCTTCATTAACCTTGTACCTCTGATTAAAGACTGTGCCTTAAACAAATTTAAGAAGAAAACACCAACTCTTAGTCTCTGTGATCTGGCAGTGGGCCTGGAGGTTTGGGTTTCTTGATGTTAGTTTATATTAAACCAAACTGTCACTTTGTTTTCTTGTCTTTCTGTATTGGGTCACTTAGTGCTACGTGATATGATCCAGGACAATTCAATTCAAGGAGACACATGTCCCTTCTCATTGCGTATTTGAAACTGTAGCTCCCCTTCGCCCTGTGGGAAAGAGAGCAGGTCAGGTGCCCAAAGGTAACAGAGGAAAGTTTAGGGCAGCCATTACTGCTCCATGCCAGAGATCCTGTATAAGCATAAGGCTAAAACACAGTATGACGACCCACACTGCCTAAAGGAACAGCATTCTGATCACCTCTGTTTCTGATGCCTTGGGAAGGCAGTGCATAAAAACAAGACCACCATTTCTGAATACCATCAAACATAATATAAGAGCGTCTTGGAATCTCAGGAAAAATAAAGTCACTTATTGAAATTCCTTCTAATTTGCAGTTATCTGGCTCTTTGATTCAGGGTGTAAGTATGCTGGGTTTATTTCTCTTTGGAGTTTCTGGATGACCTCTGGATATTGACACACCGATTTGCTTCCGTGTGTGCTATTTTACCCAAATGCCAGAATACAAATCAATGTTGATATGACCTGATAACTAGTCTATGTCAGCCACTACATTGTTTCTCAAAGAATTATGCGTAGGGAAAAATGCATCCGATAGAATGTGAGAATAGTGTCCACCAGAGAAAAATCATGATGCTGAGTTTCAGGGAGGGAAGAAAAAAACAGAAAAAGATTCAATGCTGTAATATAGCAGTTGTAATGAGAAAAATGGAGGACTAAGGGCAGTTGGGGAACAGGGAAAGATAAAGGGATTCTGAGTCCCCTTTCATTTTTTTTCCTCTTTCCCCAAAGAGGCCATCCTTGTTTTCACATACTTGCTTCTTTTTTGACATTAGTGCACCCTTAAACCTCCTTGACATAGGACAAACACATGTGCTGTTACAACTCAAATCCCCCATCTCTTGTCCTCGTAAACTTATTGTCAAGGCATTGAAAGTAAATAGGAGTCACGAAATCTTTCACCTGAGAGGACCTCCTCAGGAGGCTGCGTGGAACCCAGGCGGCATCACGCCTGCCAGAGCCACAAGGCTGCGTTTGCTAATGAGTTGCAGCAAGCATTAATGGACAAAATAATGCCTCAGCCTTCCTTCCACGCTGGTGTTCGGAGATGGTTCTGCTTATCAGATTTTAATATGCTCTTTGAAAACTGACACGTGCTTTAACCACATCTCTATAGGAAGACAGGGATTCAAAGGCTGGAGAAAAGACTTCCATGGTTTCCGACACAAACCTGAGAGGATAATTAAACAGATGGCAACAATAAACCGAATCGGAACACATCAGGGAGTGAAGTCCCTTATTAAAAGCCTTGCAAGCTGAAGGGAGGGACGAGAGGAAAGTAAAATCCAAACCCAGACTCTGGGGAATTGTTTTCACCGTCAACGGCTTTATGTCATTGGTGACCTCAGAAAGGGAGGCTAATCAACCATTTAGGGATGGATTTACTACTGTCTAGGAAAGGGCACCTGGAGGTATGTGTGCTCACCCCACTCCTCGGAACAGGAGTGAGAAGACAAAGTCTGTGAGACTCTCAGACAGCTCCTCAGGACTTCCCTCAAAGGCCTCAGCATCATGCAAAGGCACACGCACACACACACACACACACACACACACACATACACACACACACACAGACATCAGCACGCTTCAGACCTTTGAGACTCCAAATGCCCCCCTGACACGCTCCCTTCTCCAAACCAAAAGTCAGAGGGCTGATATTTTCCTTGTACCAGAGGACAAAATCTAGGTATTAAAAAATTCTGTGATGATCTATGTACTGAATATATTTTTGGACTCGTTTTTGATGCTAGAATGATCCCCAATTTATTGTGCCCTAAAAATAAATTAAGATTCCACTTATTTTTTAAAAACTTAAGATTGCCACTCTATACTGGGCTGAATTTATGACAGATTAATAAGCTTATTGATATGTCTGTCTGCAATATAAATATATATATAATTTTCTAGAAATACACAAATGAGTATAAAATCATGTTATACAAATATGTATGTGCTTTCTTGTGTGGTGTTTCTTTATAGATACGTATACATACTATATATGCAGATACAGAACTCCGTGTGCATTCACATATGCTATAAGCCTGTATAAAGAAATGCAGAATCTACTGCATGTAAGAAAATATCTAGGCATTGCAAAGATTTGTAAAACTATTAATGAACCATCACACATGCAAAGATGGCATGGCATGGCATGGTATTACATCAAGTGTCTATAACCTGGGGTTTCGTTGAGCTGCTGTTTTCTGTTTTCTCTGTCCTCTGCCTCACACGGAGAACTGTGTGAACACTACTTATGAATTAATGATGGTTCATCTTCAGGAAGTATAGGACTATTCACTATGCCTTGTTTTAAGTTGACCTTGCCTGTAATCATGGTCTAATAAAAGGTGATTTTTGAAAATTGATGTAAACGTTAAACCTGGAAAAGATACAGCATACAGGCAAACTTGAATTCGTTGGCAAACCCCATTCTTTACTTTGGCTTTTACCTTCCTAAAAATGGCAGATCACCTTTGGAGAGTGCCATAAGACTCTCTTCCTAATGCTGACTACAGTTCAGAGTTGTTTGGAGGGTAGGGTAAAATATGAATAAAAGAAGATGCACTGCAGATAACCGGTTGGAACCGCATTCGGAATATTAGGTAAGTTCTTTTAATTAGAATGTATAATTTCAGATTACTGACTATGAACATCATGGGACTCGAGATTTTGATTCATCAGTGATTCTCCTTTATGTCTCACTAAGATGTAAAAACCAGATCTCTGCCCTCACAGATTCGGGCTTCTCCACACGGTGCTGAAGTTTTTACCTGTGATCTCCAGTGTTGCTCTGCCCCCTTGTGCTGCTGTGGTGAACTCAGCAGAGAGCAGTGTGCCTTCCTCTTTGTACGTGAACTACAGAAAACCCCACTGTCACTTCTCACTTTTCTGGCAAGTTCAAGGTCGGTGTCTAGCTATTTTCAGCTCATCTCTTCTTGATCCATGCAGAGAAATGACAAGGTAACGTGATTCGGGGTCAGCTGTATTACAGGAACCGTTACATAAATGGAGAAAGTGAAAATCAATCCTAGCTGACAGTGACTTCGGGATAATCAGCGCTCCCTGGATGCCTCTGTCATCTCGCCTGCATCAAACACCGTGTGACTTCTGTCAGATCTTTTTAATAAAACTATATTCTCACTTTCAGCAGCCTAAATAAATGTCATACTGGGGCTGGATCTTTCTAGGCTAGTTTAGCCCTCTAGATTTGTTTAGCCCTCTCTAATACTTCCTCGGAACCACATAAGTAACACCTGTTATCCCAGGTTTGTTATTGACCTGCTATGAAAGCATTGCAGCAAAAACTGCCACATAGAGTGATGTGTCTGAGCTTCTCTGTGCACTTCTGCATACCATGAAATTAACCCAACTCCTGTCTCCACACACTCCTCAAGCCCTCCACAGCGCTACCTCCTCTCTTTTCTTCTGGGCACCCACATCCTCATCCATCATTTCTTGTTGGGGACAGGTCTCTTTCAGCATTTTTAGGTGTTCGTTGAAATTTCCCTTTTTATCGCTGTGTTTTTACTGAGCTGTGGCCCCTAACCCAGAGTCGGGAAGGAATGGAGTGTTTAACAAGATGCTTCACGACAGTGACCTTCCTTCCGCCGACAGCACCTTGCATGTCAGTTTCAAGAGGCATCTCTGTCCCACCCACCTTGTGCTCCCAGGAAACTGAAGCAGGCAGTCCTCCATTGAAGCACAATTTACCATAATATTAGTTGTCAGTAAATTCAAAGACCGAACTACTAAAGCTATAAAATGGATTAGAAGCAATTTAAAAAAGAATTAACAAACTAGAGTAAGAGTATACTGTCAACAAACAAATGCTCCATCATAGGACTGTAATTTGGAATTTTAATTACCCCTCTGCTCTGTAACAAAACAATGTCTGAACTGGCAGCGATTTGAATCTCTCACAGGTCATTGAGCATTCTAGTTAATTACTCTATGAATAGCCTGTTTTTCTCCCCTCTGGAAACACGTTTCTAATGGCAGTCAAGGTCTGACAAATGTGTCATCTACATAATTAGCTAGGAAGCAACACAAAACATTAAACATGCTTTGTGCCGACAACTATCAAAACATTTCATTTGTTGTCAATTATTCATTACTTTGTAGGTTCTGAAGGGGTTGTTATTATGGAAATAAGTCCAGATGCTAACAAGGTTAGAGTTTTGGATTCAAATTAGTAATCAGAGGACTAACTTTTAAAAAAATGTATCTCATGTACATTCTGCACCACGTTCAATCAGTAGGAGATTCTAAACAAATTTAGCTCTGTGCTGAAGTTGAAAGGAAAACGATGCTTGCCACATGTGTGAACTCCAGAGCCCTGGCTCATTCTTTGAAGTATGGACTCTTTAATTTTACCATAAATTTCCCCCACCTTTTGAGAACCCCAATTTGTACTTGGTAAATAGAGTTAAAAGATTTCCCAGCATGAAATGGCACGGGGTGGCACAGACAGGGATGGAAATCTCTGGTTGGGGTTGAATCGTCCCTGGGGCATGTTATAGAAAAGTGGAAATTTGGACTAACAAACTTTTCATCTGCTCCACGGCATGACTGCTAACAGCTGGAGACTGGTTACCTTAGGCAACCTGGGAGTTTCTGTTTATTGTTCTTGTCTCGTTCTCTTTTAACTTGGTATGTTGGAAGTCTTGCTTGCTTCTTGTAGCATTTTAATATCGTGTACAAATACTGTCTTGAAAGCAGCCCTCCTAACGTTTACAGAGGGTACAAAAAGATTCTTCAACAGAATTGACCTCTCAGTGGCAAAGAAAATTGCACTGGAAGACACATGATTGCATTGTCGTATCAGAGCTTTGGATCTGCAGAGAGTCTCACTCCACTGTCCTCCAGCTTTTCCTTATAAACCAAAACGGCTCACAAATGTCATCTACAATAGTCCAATAAAGATTAGGAACAAAACACTGTCCTTACACTGATGAGATAAGGAAGATTCAACTGCAGAATGCAGTATAGAAGAACAGTTCATGAGGCTTGTTCTCAAATCAGAAAGATAGAATTCAAATTGCATTGGCGTGTGTGTTTAAAATTTAATTGAAATGATCAGTTTGTTTTCTACATAATGTTCGATCAGATGCCTGTGTCACAGAGCTAGATACAAAGAAAGAAGGAAAACAAATTCTATCAGAGAAATCAAGAAGACCTGTTATCTTCAGGGTGTGCAGAATATGTCAGGATATAATTCTACCCTGTGCACCGAGAATGCCCAGTTAATAAAAAACAGATCAGCCACTCACTAAGAGAAAATAACTGCCTGTATCTATGTTTTCCAAAGCAAAACGATAGTCACATCTTGCATTAAATAGGACACATTAAAATAAGCTTTAATAATCTTTATGCAAAAGGAAACTAATCCATTTTCAGATCATACGATCCACGGCAATAAAAGGAAATCATCAAACTAAAAACAATTTTTAGAAATGGCTGCAGACTTTCATTTAATTAACATGCAACAGATCATATATTTATGAGGAAGTCAAAATATTTAGGAAGTCTATAATCCTGTAAGCCTTAATGTGGTATAAAAACAACAAATAAATGCAAAGTGTTACTGTTACACATGCCTGCCTGATCAATGGTTTTCACATATTGATCTATAAATGGAGTTGACAGTCTGTGTTGCCTGCACATTTTCCAAGCCGCGCTATTTTTGCACAAAACCAATACGGGCAATTACCTTTGTTTGAGATGCCAAGTCTTATCAATTCAATGTGATTTAGTGTCATTTTAATTAAGTATCAGGATCCACTTCAGGACAATTTATCCAAACAAAGCCTCAAACCTAACTATAAGCTTGATTTGAAGTAAATATGGACATGCCCTACAATCTCATAATATTTCTCAAAAAGTCTGCTAAACAGAAGGCTTATATTTTTAGTAGTGATTTTTATGTCTGCCTTTTTGGCTAGCCACAACTTTGGCAAGTATCCTATAACGACAGAAGTAAGAAACAAAAGAAATTTGTTTCTTCTTTCTCCTGATAATACATTGAAATGAGAGAGAGAGAGAGAGAGAGAGAGAGAGAGAGAGAGAGAGAGATCAGGAGCAGTGTGTTAACGGGGATAAGAGGAATCTCGTATGTTAACACTCGGGAATGGCTTGACCTAAGTCCTCATCGAAACATCAATGAAAACATATTTCCCTCTTCATGATGGTCATGAATGTAGTAATGCCCTTCTGTGGGTTTGCAGGATGGGAATGGTGAATATTCATGCTTGTCACTGCTGAAGACACCAGCATTAAATGCTGAAATGGCTCCAGCCTGCAGATCCTGTGTTTGCAGCTTCCTGGTTTGGACTGCTTCAACTGTTCATTAATATCTATTTTAAACTGTCTGGTAGACTGGAGCATCCCCACAATAAATAAGCATCGAAGTGCACTGAACCTTTGGCACTAGCTCTTTGCTGGATTGCACATTGGCCTTTCTGCCCTTAGACAGGCAACTTCACTTGCTCCATTTTTTTTCCCCTTGCTGACAGCTTTTTCAACTAGTGTCTTCTGGAAAACAAGCCACCCTCCTTTCAGAGGTCTCACTGTGCACCTCTGCATGGGACAATTGATCACTGTGGAAACCAGGGAGCTCCTTCCCACTCAACTGGAATGCTCTATATTTCTTTTATGGAGAGGCAATTTTCTTGCAAACTGCATCCTTCCACATCCAATAGTCCTAGCTCCTTAACATTCCCTGAGTATCAAATCAACCTCTTGAAATTTTGATATTGATTATTTGATGTTTAAAGAGAACAACACATGCAAAATCCCCAAATTCCCAACCAAATTCGCCTCTGCTTGTAATTCTAGGGGTTGAAGAACTACATTAGCATTTTAAAATACCTTCAATTTTCAGAATCTTAAAAGACTTACAAATGGCATAATATTATATACTGTTATAAGTACACAGTCATATAAAAATGCTGCAACTGAAAAAAATAAAATTAAGAATTAATGAAAAAGTCTATTGATTTTACCCTAAAACATTAAAAATAATAATGATATCACTAGGATTATCTGACAACTTATGCGATTAGTTAGTCCAGTAGTTTAAAATGAGACCTTCCAATACACAAACATTATAAACAAGACATTTTTATTGAACAAGACACACAGCATATGTGTGACCTCCAAGAACCTAGTGTATCTTTTGTAGAGACACCATGTGTGTGTCTCTCTTCTCACAAACTGCTTTGTGTAAACACGCATACACATTTTTAGGGTATCTCCCCCCAACTTCCAAATGCGAACTCTCCCCCTTGACCTCATGCTATCACCCAACTTCTGAAAAACCAAGCAGATAACTTTAACAGGCTTGTTTGAATAAATATGCCAAAATACTTTACATTCTGTCAGTATCTAGTCAGAAAATTGTGCATGGAAAAAAAGATGAAAGGAACTGAGACAGAAAGAAAATTAGTGCCATGGCAGGCTTTCAATACAGGATCTCTGAGCCAAGTTTTCCCCGTGAAATGACATATCCTCACTAACATACCCCTTTTATATAATTATGCACTGAGTACACATAACCAGAAGTAACTTTTATTTTTGTTCCTTATCGAGGAATCCATATTGCTCAGACTAAGAATGCGGAAACAAAAACTGGGATAATTACAGCTAATTTAACTTTGGAAAACTCTTTTTTTTTTCTCTAGACGTCCAGCCTACAACCCCCCAAACTAAAGTTATGTAACAAGGTAATACCAACAATGAGAAACTGCATGATAAAATCCTGCCCAAAAGTAAAAAATGCTAATTTTGTCTCATTTAGCAGCTGGATACAGAAATGCTCATTAGTTTTAAGAGGGTTAATCCTTTTAACTTTTGCATATTGATATGCCAATTATGCCTAATTGTACAAGAGGCATCAGTCAAGGTAATAGTGCATAAACACATGAAAGTTATTAAGTACATCCCAACATGTAATAAAGTAGGTGTTAATTGGTAGCTGAGTTCTGCGGGCTATTGAGGTGGATAATTCATTGAGAGATGGATCACTTGTAATTTCTCTCCATAATTCCTTTTGCAGTCTCATGCTGTGATGTTTTCATGCTTGTCAGAAACAACTGCGGCATAGTGCCTTTTGTTAAACACAGCCAATAAAATATGCTAGGCATCATTAAATATACTTAACTTCTAAACTTTTTTCAAGGTACAGTTCTTATGGATGAAACATATAGAGAGAGTCCAATAATTGACTCCAACCACTGTCTCAAGTTCATAGTTGAGAAACAGTTTAGCTGGTTTGAAAGCGGAGGCAGCTGACAGTGCTGCGCCTCCCAGCAGACAGTTGTTGTAAATGAGAAAGTCAATAAAGGAAAAGGCTTTGCTCACGAGTTACCTCATCTAAGGATGGGTTTCTCACTACCCCTGTATCAACACGGGCTCTCTCACTTTACGTCTGCCTCCAACACCTAAGAAAGAAATGATTAAATTCACGTATTTCTCAACCCCCTGAGATTGCTGTGAGTTAATTTTGCACTTGAAATTCAAGTGAAAAGTGGAAAATAAATATAATCGGTAACAGTCTACTCAGTAAGTTTACCTTATTGAATAACTCAGGGAGCTGAATATTTCATAGACCCCTATGATAACATCAGAATACTCAATTAATAGCTCACATGCTTCAGCATGGTGACTGGGACTCACAGTCTGTGCCCAGCTAACTTATCTCTCACTCTTCCTCTCTCTGTGACAAACAAAATAGATCTGGGGTCCAAAAGAGTGGCTAACACTGCATAAATAATTTTGTAACATTCTATGGCCTCAGCTGCAAGTTACTACCATTATAGTAGAAAATTAACCAGAGGAGACTCATCGTAATCAGTGGGTTTAGTGGCTCAGGATGCGTGCAGGGCCAGGGACACAATTGGCAGTAGAGTTCATCTCTAACTATTTTATTTCAGATCTTTCTAATGACACATTATCGGAACAAAATGGCTTCCTCTCCAAACCTTAAATAGCCGCACCATTGCAGCCTCTGGAACCCCCCGCAAATCAAGCCACAATTTCCACTCTTCTCTATTATGAGGAGATTTTAAGAAAGAGATTTTCACATTTTTTAAGTTGTTGATTTTTTTCCCCCTCAGTTCACTCTTAGCTAATTTTAGCCTCTGGCTTTTCAAAGTGATGTACTGTATTTGGAAGTACAAACGCCGCATGCTAGCATAACCTCATTATTTTTATGACACTGAAGCATGATAGCAGAGGCCCTTAAAATGAGTCAAAGGTGCTCTTCAGCCTGGCTCCCCATCCCCTTTATCACTCTGGATTAGGCCCAGCTCTGCTCTTGTAACTGGGGATATTATTATGACTATAACTAGGCAAGATAAAATCCATTACAAAATAGTTTTCTGGTGTACATTAGGTAAACAAACAAAACAAAGCTAATTAGCATTTTCTCTCTCTCATTCTCTCTCTTTTTATCTGTCTGCTAAGAGAAAGTGACGTGTTTGGAGTTATTTGACTTACAGGTTCAGTGACCTTCCCAGCATCGGTGAGGATCATGGATTTAGTTTGGCTCAGCCTGTCGTGGTGGCTGTTGGCATTTTTGATTCTCATTTGCACAGCTCCTGGAGCTTGGTGGGCAGAATTCAGTGCTTCCAAAGGGTTATCACAATTTGTAGATGTCCGCTCACCACAGCTTATCCTGGTGAAGTATAAGACATTATATTACTATAAATAGAAACACTTCCTACGAAAACCTGTTAGTGAGTGGACATGCCTCTTCATCATTATGTCACTAAAATTCAGTGGTCTGAAGTGTTCTCAGTAGGATGAGCTAGTTGCCACACGGTGCTCATTTTTAACAGCTCTGCCCTCCATCCACACAGATGACAGGCGTTTTTAAGCAGCACAGTTCCTAGCTCTGTAACCTCTAATTCTATGAAAAGCTTCCATGTAGGGACTAGAAAGACAACTAAGACAGCTAAGACCACCTACTGCTTCTGCAGAGCTATCTCAGTTTCCAGCATCCACCTTGGGCAGCTCACGGCTTTTGCAGTTAATCCAGCTCCAGGGGATCCAATACTCTCCTGTGGCTTCCGTGGGCATTGCATTCATGTGCCAAAACCCACACTCACATATACTTGTCCTTTAAAAATAAAATCTTTTTAAAATACTCGTTTACCATTTGGGTTTTCATGTGTGGATGCTTTGCCTGCAGTGTGTCTGTGCAACATGTTCACGCTGTGCCCATGGAAACCAGAAGAGGGTATCAGATCACCTGGAACTGGACTTAAAGGCAGATCCAAGCTTGCTGCATAAGGCCTGGGAATCAAATCCCCATCACCTGAAAGAACAGTCAGTGTTCTTTATGGCTGGGCTAGTTTTTTAGACCACCCCCCCAAAAAAAAATAAAATCTTAAGAAAGAGAAATTTCTATATAATATACAACAGGTTTTCATATAGGGTGATAGTGCCAACTCTTCACTATTAAGGATACAGGCTTTTCATCCTTGCTAGTTTTGTATGCACACTGTGTGTGCCACTAGCACTCTGTGTGTGTGTGTGTGTGTGACAAAGAGAGAGAGAGCAAAAGTTATTTGAATCAAAAGAAGAATTAGTGTCAGAGCAAAACAAATAGACCTAATGCACCCCTCTCACAATATTCCCCAGGAAGAAATTAAAATTCTTGTGTCCATTGACACCTGCCTACTGAACTCTGCCACATCCATTGGACATAATATTTAAGAAGAATATATTGAAAAAGAAAAACACCATTTACTTATTTTTCTATACATTTTATTTATTTGTGGTATATGTGCAATAGAAGGAGTCTAACTTTGGCAACCACTGTGTCGGCACACTTTACAGAAGCAGCTGTGAAGGGAATAAAGTAGACTCATGGCATCACCTGAGGAAGAATACTCTTCACTTGTCCTTGCCTCCCACAAGAGTCCTTCATGTGAGCGCACCTTCTAATTCTAAGAGAATATTTATGATGCAAATTAAGCTTCCCAACAGCTTCTTGCAGACCTTTCCCAAACTGGTCATTGTACTGTCAATACTGGGCACCTGGGTACAACATTAGACAAAGCAATGCCTCATCAACGCCAGAAAGAAATATAACTCAAAAGAACAGTAGTCTTCTTGAATTAGAGGAATCAAGAGTATTATTTTCCATAGGTTTGAAATGGCATTAGAATTATAATAGAGATAAAAAATAGGTACTAAAATATGCAGCAAAGATGGGGTTTTTTGTTTGTTTGTGTTTTGGTTTTGAGACAGGGTCTTGTATATCTTTCCTGGGCTTAGGATTAGAGTCGCTAACCCTTCTATCCCTACCTTCAGTGCCAGGGTTATAGATGTGTACCACTGTGCTAGGGAAAACAATGTGTTTTAATATGAAAAAGTATTATCTCAAAATAAACAGCAATTAGAAAATTATGACAACTAGTTGGGCCGCGGTGGTGCATGCCTTTATTCCCAGAATTCAGGAGGCAGAGACAGGTGAGTCTCTGTGAATTCAAAGCCAGTCTCACTACAAAGTGAGTCCTGGGACAGCCACAGCTACATAGAGAAACCCTGTTTTGAAACACTGCCATAAAAAAGAAAATTACAACACCTTAGAAATGTATTCAGTATTATTTTAGTGCATGGTAGTCAGTCTTCACATTAGTTCATTTCTTGATTCTCTAAAGCCCCTGTGAAATAGACATTCAATTCAAGTTTTACAGAGGAGATGAATGCAAAGGGACTAAGGACTTTCCCAATAATACTGGCAAAGAAGGCAAAATGTGTATAGAGGAGCAAATTCTAGTGTATCAATACAACGGAAACGAAGGGGGAGGGGGCACAGCGGTTTAGAGCTCTACTGGTTCAGAGGACCCAAGTCCTGATCTCACCGCTCATATTTGGCTGCTCACAACAGCCTTTAATTGTAGCTGTAGGGGTTCAAAGCCTTTGTTATCCAAGGGCAGCTATGCTTGTGTGCACCCATCTACAGAGACATATGCATATACACAGTGGACGTCTTACAAATGGAATAATCTATCCACGGACACTAAGATGAAGAATCAAAAACTCATTCTGTCAACTGAAGCCAGTCACAAGGAAAACTGGAACAATCGGAAGCATAGTAGATGGCTGTGCTCTCACACATTTGTAATTACAGCACTTGGGAACCTGAAGCAGAAGGGTGGTGAAATCTGGTCCAGCCTGGACTATATAACAAGAACCTGTCTCGAAATGAAAATAAAGAGCATTTGTTTTGCTATCTTATTAATACAGTGTTCTAAAGACGTGCAAGCCAACATGGGACAGAAACCCAAAGAGCAAAGAAGAAAGAAGAGAGTAGGGGTAGTAATAGCTTAACTGTTATTGAATAGGAGGAGGTGTGGGAGTGATAGGAATATTTGTCCTATTGATTAAATACTGAGATGATTTCACGTTCATGTAATAAATAATGAATATATTATGCACACTAAATAGTTATACTCTATCACATTTCAGTTATAATGAGCAAAGTTGTTTAGAGGAAAGCTGTTCAAAGAATTCCTTACTCATGTTTTTGAGTATGCCTATCTGAATGTGCCTTAAAACTTATCTAATTGAATATTAGATAAGAAAGAGCTCTTTCAATGAGTATGAAGGAAAATTGAGATTATATATTACACTTCAATTCGCATTAAAATAATTACATTTTACTTTCCCCCAGAAAGGTCTTTTATTTTTAAGTGAAGTTCTCCGAGTACATTCAAGGCTTGCTATTCCACACTACTCAGTGGGTTCGAAGTCTACGTGTGGCAAGTTTGTTATATTAGTGAGGTATGCATCCATGCTGAAGCCTCTGCCTTCTGACCGAGACTATCTAGACACTGTATTTGCAGAGTCCCACCATGCACCATTTATAGGACGTGCCACTTATTTACATTTGTGCAACTTTGGGTTCCCCCCAAATCGCATTCTTATACTTATTTTAACGCCAAATTGCCTGGTGATGTACTACTGTCAAAAGGCATATATACAAAACTTCTGGCTTCCCTGATGATTTGCTTAGGGACAGTCTCCCTATTTCAGATCTTTCCCTTAGCTGAATGACTCTTCCTGCCCATTGCTCTTGGTTTTTGCTCATTTTCCCTCCCCTAACCACTGCTTCCTCTTCCATCTGGCCTTATGTTGTTAACAGCTCACTATACCACACTTCTTATCTTTCTTCAGCGATCCTTCTGTTGTAGTCTTCCCCGTCTATAGGGATTATTTCTCCTGGTACCCACCTGAAAGTGGACAAGGACGAACATCATGCTACTCTTTCCTCTATGCGGATGTGTTAGCGATATAGGTTATTTTATAAGTCACACACACTAAGAGATTGCAATTATAACATTGCCTTGTAATGGAAGTTATGCAAACGCAGTGTCTTTCTCTTAAAATTGTCCTATCCTTGTGCTTCTTCTAGTGACAAGGGGAGAAGACATATCCTCAAGTGATGTCCCACATTCTGTGAAGGAGGTAGGATTGTGACTGAGCACTAAGCTCCGAATAATCAACTATAAGATGCTGAACACTGGATCTAATTGCTGACAGGGTTGCCGAGCCATAAGTAAGTGGGTATCATTACAACTAAGACACTACACAGAGAGATGGCTCATGTTCTTGAGAGTGTCTGAGCAGACAGCATTCCCTTTCACCATGATCTCAGAGCAGCACATGGCTTCAAACTTAAGATTGGCTTTAACTTAGGGAAATTTTCATTTAATACCTTCAGAATAAGATTGGCAGTAAGTAAGTGAAGCCACAGAAAGCTCAGGAACTGATATTAGATTTTATTTTGCTGTGTTACTCCCTTTGTACCATTGCGCGGGTTAGTTTCATCAACTTGTCCCAAACTAGAGTCACCTGAGAAGAGCAACCCTCAACTGAGGAGCTGCTCCTTCAAATCCGCCTCTGAGGTAAGTCTGTGGAGAATTTCTTCTTCATTAATGATTGATGAGCCAGGAAGGCTCAGTTCCCTGTGTGCGGTACCACATCTGGGCATACCACATCCGGGCATGTGGCCCTGATGACTTGACTCAGTATCTGGAAGTGGCTGGGCTGACCCAAAATGACTGTGTGCATTGCAGGGCATCTTCAAAAGGACATGAAGAGCTCTGTGTCTTTCTACACTATTCCAAGACTGTTCACAGATATTTTCAATGCTATTTTACTTTTCTACCCTTGACTCAATTCCATAAGCCCTCAGTTGTCTACATTTTGCATTGTTAGTGATGCTTGTTTCTTCTTTGGGTGGCTTATTGCCTCCAGCATATTGTTAGTACCAGTTGTAGCAATTCTGTTTATATTGCATCTTCATTCCTGCTCAGATTCCCCTTCGTTTATCTCAGACTATGTCATACACTTAAGTCACATGATAAAACACTGATGCTTTCTACAGGTGGCACTCAATAATGATGAATGACTAACAAAGATATGGAAAATCAAGACAATTCTGCATGTGCCTGAGATACCCACTGATTTTTATAACTCTCCCCCCATCCCAGATTCCCAATTTAGAAATTTAAATATAAATTGTTCCATCCTGGCTTTACTAGTCCTCTAAACTTCTGATTTTCTACTCACTCAGAAGTCAAGAATATCTTGCGGTATCGCTGAAGTTCCACTTTGAATCCTGTTTTAAAAACAGGAAGTGTGGCGAGAACACACCTCATAAGGGCCACACAGATGTTGGCTCTGCTCATGAGACTTGACTCTTGGTGTTCTGGGCTCCGTTTCCCCTCTCACCCTGCAAAGTCCCAAAGAGGAGCGAGCATGATATGTAATCACAAATTTCATAGCTGTTCTGCCAATTATTTTTTGCACTGTTAATTATGTGGAAGCTCTGCAGCATGCCCTTTTGAGTTTGAAAGCAGAGTTTTGACATCTCTTTCACAACAACAGCATTAAAAATAAGAATATATTAAGATATCTTTGAGCCATGGAAAAGATAAGAGGCCCTAGGATGCAGTTTCTATATTCAAGAAGACATGGACTTGAATACATTGCCATTCTTCTCCCATTTGGCACAGGCAGTTTAAAGCCATCCCAGGCAGCACAGGACCCTGTATCCCTAAACATACCCGGTGCCCTTGCAGACTCCATCGTGAGGGGAGACTAAGAGAACAAAGATTCCAAAGTAAATTCATCAGAGATGGGGGAAGTAAAATGAGCACAATGCAACCACATTAGATACATAACATATCAACTCTCCTAATCAATTAATATGTGTTCCCATGGGGTTTTGGAAAAACAAGAGAGATAGAATAAATGCGTGCTGAGGAAAGCAGTTAATGCTAGTGTATGCAACTTACTAACATACCATCAGGAAAACATCTGACTAAGCTCTGTTCGTTTTTTTTTTAAATACGTATAATTTGTTTTTAGCGATCTTTGTGAGGGCCAGTGCACTGTGAGTATTTCACAGCAAGTCAGAGGCACAAAAAAGTGGGGCTTTTTTATACTTCGTGTGCCCAGAATTAAAGTATTCCTAGAGATTCATATAGATTTCCAAAAATGTACGGAACACCATATTTTCATTCCATTTCAGAATAACCCTTATGTTTCCTTCTGATTGCAAAAAGTGAACATCTCCCCGGAGAACAAGATTACTTCAGGCAGTTTATACATGTGCACACTCACATACACAAATATGAACTTTTTCATATGACACTGGCTACCCCTGGAAGCTTTTTGAGGACAACTATTTTAGAGCAGATATCACATGCACCCTCAGAGAATTCCTATTTTATGAGAGTCAGCCTAGATTTTCCCTGTGCAGCAGATGACCTGTGTGGTCCATCCCCACCCACGAAAGCCAGGTCTCTTCCGCCCCTGAATGCAAGAAGTCTCTACATAGTCAGAGCCTATTGCTATCTCTGCATGTGTGAGGCAGATTGACTCTCCAGGTCTGCTAAGAGCTCATGGCTACTCCACAGACAAGTATTATTTCTCAGAGAAATCCATTTCAATCCCCTGGAAAGATCTTATGTTGATCTGTGGTAGAACAATGTCTGCTGGGCCCCTGTGGAAATGACCTGTGGCTGTGGTAGCCACAGTAATATGTGGCACAACCTTCGTGCCATGCTTTCCTGACAGGTCAGTAATTAACTTGCATTGAAATTGTTTGCTGTTTCTACCACAGCAGCCATTTACCGAAATAACATTTTAATTTCAGCTTCCTTCTAGCACACTTTCCTTTTCTTTTGCTCCCAGTGGCTTCTACATCTCTATTAAGTCTCATTTCCCCAGACCACTTCCATAAGCTGAGAGAATGCAATAAAACTCGGTTTCAAAAATGTCAAATATAATGAGAAAGGAAGACACAGTAAAGGAATTTGATCATAGCCAGCCCATTGGGTAACATTTCCTTTCACAGGGCAGGTGTTACATATGGGAGATGTGATAATAAGACTTTACATTTATTTAACCAATATCAGGGAATCTGGGAGTGGGCTGTGCTTACTGAAAATGGCTGATAGATCAGCTGCTTAGGCAAATTGTAATATTACTATTATTATCCTTGCATGTGGCCACCCTAAATGGAGAGAATCCATTTAAAAAAAAAAGCAGGATAGATCCAAAATCTGTTTGGTAAGCATTTCTGACATTCATTAACGGTAGGTTATTGGCACGCCCTGTCTTGTTGGAACTTTAGCAACATTCTCATCGAAACAAAGCAGCCAGTTTTGAATACAATGTGTAGTGAGTTTTCACCCAGAGAAACGGGCTTGTTGTATGCCACTGGTTCTACAGAAATTAAGAAGAATCTTTCAGTAGAGTTAGCTATAGCATGCTTGACTATTAGGGAGTTTGATAAGGGTACAAAGGAGAATGGAACTGGGGACATTTTCAAGGTCAAGGTGTCATTAGGAGTGCTGTTTATGATATATACAACTTCACTGGTGAAGGGATAACCAGAGCCAATGGGCCGAGGTATCACATTCAAAGAAGAAAGACATGCACATGTCCATCAAATGGTGAAGTGTGGGCGGCTGGGTGGAGAAACTAAGTAGAGAAAGCTGGCAGGGCTGAATAGGAGGAACTGTGTAACAGCTTTTAGGGAACTTGAGTGTGTCTTTTAGGCCTTGGAGACATTTGGTTATCTGTTTAAGGTTATTTTGTTTTTCAAAAAATATGCTATGTGTCAGTGAGACAGTTCAGTTGGTCAAACTCTTTGCTGCACAAACTTGTGACCTAACCTTGTTGCCCAGAACCATGGTAGACTGAGAACTGAGTCCTGAAGGTTATCTTCTGACCACCACATGTGTGCTACAATGTATGCATAAACACCACACACATGCCGAGAAACATAAATCTGAACACGTATTTCTTCATGTTATTATAAATCTTACCATCATGATAAGAGAACCACGTGACATGACAAAAAAGGACCAAGATTTTAGAAAGTGCAGTCTGAACATCCAAGTACTTGTGTAATGTTTCTAGGTATCAAACATATGCAGAAAAGGGTAAGACATGACAAAAAAACCCAACGTTCTTAGTGACTGAGGTCACAGGTGCAATTTCATTGAACTAAGAAAACAAAAAATGAGATTATTAGAACTCCTGCTCTCTTCTGATGCTCAGGCAGGTTGGAAAGCATTAGAACACATAGGGCCAAAATGTAAGTGTGCTGCCTTCAGAGCTTTCAGGACTGGAAGAAGTTCTCTGGAATGCCAGTCCCTCGGATACAAAGGAAAACTACACAGGGTTTAACTAAGTCAGTCTTTGGTTTGTTTCTTTGTTAGCTTTGACCTAACTCAGAAAGAAATGTGGAGGACTTTCAATCTCTTGCAGATTTATCATAGGGATTAATAATAAAGCATCTCTTAGTCACAGCATTAGAAAACACTGGCAAAACAAGCAGAATCCAGATAGTGCCAGGGCCAGGCATGTGCTCTGATCTTTGATGGAAGAGTATCAAGTGCAGACACTGCATTTAATGCTGTATTTTATTTATTTCCTGGGATTTCTTGTTCTAAGGTGATTTTTTCCCCTTAAAGGAATTTGATTCCATGGCAAAGTTCTCTATCGAATTGGTTAAATTGAGCTATTGGTAACAGTTTATACCAGACTTTATCTCAGTCTTTTCCTGGGCAGGGTTCATATATGGGGAAGTTGCATATTGCACAATTAGTGTTCATCAGTAATTAACAGTGATCAGTAATGTCGATATGGCTGGCATTTGTTGCATCCAGAAAATTTGTTAGTGGGTCCATTATTCTTTCTGTAATGCTGATGTCTCCAAAGTTTGGATTGATTGGATTGACTTTCAGTGCCAACAGGGCGGCCTGATCTGGGGGTGAAGCAGCATTGTGACATTCCTTTGTTGTGAGGGATGATGGTTTCATCATTAAGTTTTCCAGAGGTGTTCCTTTGCTGTATTTTAAAAGTAGTTATCTCCTTTTCAAGAGCATTGAGCATATTAAATAGCTGTAAAGTCATTTTTCCAAGTGTGATCCCACCTGTGTTTGTGTCCAAAGCTAAGTTAGTAGTTAGAAGCTGAACACTTTTGAGCAATCACAGCTAAACACCACACCAGGGCACTGGATGTTCACCCATAGCTCTGCTAGTGAAAGCTTCACCTCACCAAAGGCAACTATGATTCTGCTTTTCTCGTTTCCTGATTATTTTATTACTGAATATTTTATTATTGTTTGTCTTTCATCTATTTCTCGGTAGTAATTCTCTAGAGACCTTGGTACAAAAGGTTTTCTATTCTATACATTTTCCACTTGTGGGTAGCCCTTTCATTCTTTTAATGTTATAATCTTATTAGTAGAATCCTTTAATTTTAATATTTTCTAATATATTCATTCTTCCCTCTTTAAACATTTCATGTTTTGTGGATGAATGAATACTTGTGCACATTTATGTTGCCATGCATGTACCTGGTTCCCATAGCCAGGCAGTGGTGGTACACACCTTTAATCCCAACACCCAGGAGGCAGAGGCAGGTGGATCACTGTGAGTTCGAGGCCAGCCTGGTCTGCAGAGCAAGTTCCAGGATAGACATCAAAGCTACATGGAAAACCCTGTCTTATATAAAAAAATGTCAAATCCCCTGGAACTGGAGTTACAGATATCAGTTATCATATGAGTGCTGGCACCAAAAATTGTCCTCTGTAAGAGCAGGGAGAATGGAGAGCTGTTGAGCCATTTCTCCAGGCCCTCTTTCCTCTTTTAATTATCACTCTTTTCTAACTACATCCCGGGTAATTCTAGGTCACACACATATTTCTTTGCGTGAAATATCTTACTTTAAAATATTGATTGTTGAAGTTCTTATTTTTAAAACTGTGATTTACCTTGGAATAATTTAGTGCTTGGTGTGAGATGGGATATAATTCTTGCCCTATAGATAACTCACACGTGTGCATATTTGTAATTTTAAATTGGATATCAACTCTAATGTTCACAAAGTGAAAGGGGTCATGAAGCAGCAAGCCATCTAAACTGATAGTTTCTGAAGAGCTCTGTTAAGCACAGGGTGTAACAGAGGTGTAAATCTTGTCATGAGTGAGTTCCAGGAAGGCCAGAGCTACACGAAGAAAACCTGCCTCAACCCCCCCCAACCAGAAAAAGAGAAAGAAAAAGAAAAGAAAGAAACCATGGTAGCCCATCACCAAGCAGGAACTCAGATTTTTCCTAACCTTAAACTATTTTATAAGGGGTTGACATATTTTATTTTATTTTTTGATTGTCTATATATGTGTATCATTTACATGTGTCTGAAATAGGAAGAGTACTGAAGAAAGGGTGGGATCTCCTGGAGGTGGAGTTATGGGTAGTTGAGAGCTGTGCTACATCCATGTGTTCATGACTGATGAGCCATCTTCAACTTCCTTTATAAAGGTTGTAAGAGATAGTTTCATTTTAATGATATTCTAAAATTAATGCTATATAATTGCTAGATTCCCCTTGTTTTAGTTGTAGCTGTAGTTGTTTTCTGGGAATGAAAGTTCACTTTAGAACATGCAGGTGATGGAGCACTATATTGGGAGGAGGGAGAGCTGTGTGAGTAGTCAGTGGCTAGGTACCTGGGCACAGATGGACGAAAACAGAGTGTCAACATGAGAGTTAGATCCTAACAAATACCCAGCACAGCACTGCTGAATATCAGTCCTTTCTCATAAGAAATAATCACAGACTCAGCATACCCAACAACCCAAGTCTACTGTGCCATATTCGGTAGAGCATACTTTGTTACCTTTGGTTTGTTTGCTATTATCATGGACTTGGTAAGTGTGAAGCAAACAGCAAGTTGGGCACTTGCAAAGGAACTCTCTTCGTTAAAGAGTAGATTGAGGTTGGAAGTGTTCAGCATACAAAAGTTCTTTGTAGAAGCCAAGGACAGTAAAACGAGGAGAAGCTATTGGCCAGTCTTCAGCACTTAAAAGTGAAAAATCACTTTTTAAATTGAGCTTCTCATCCTCCATCTTTGAAAATTCTCCACTATCACATGTTCTCGGCCTATCTTAGGATGTTGCCAGCATTTCTGGGCTGAGTAACTGGAGAATGCTCATTCTTCTTGTATCTGTAGTCCTTCCTACTGCTTTGCCCATTACCTTAATTCACAAACCTTTGGGCTACCTGGATCCTCCATCTAAACCAATCTGGTTTTGCTTTTGTTTCCCCAAACCAGAGTTACCCTGCCCCACCTCAGCGAGGAAATAAGAGTAACCTACCTAACAGGAGTCCATTTCATTCAACATTATTATAATTTTTAATAGTTTAGCAAATTTCCATCCTAATTTAGAGAATGCATAACTCTTAAAGTTTTAAAACGTACATACAAGTAACATTATATGGACTGAAAGCCTATATTTAGGAGTATATGCATATAAATATCTGCATGTAATAACAGTTTTTTAAAAAGGAATCTATTAATTTTAAGGAGAATCAGGAGGAAATTTTGGAGGAAGGTAGGGGAAGGGAAATATGTTATAATTATAACCTCAAAAATAAAATATATTGGAATGCATGTTGTTTTATTGAAAATGTTTAGATTGATTTTCTTTATTTTCTGTTTGGCTTTACTTGCTTATCTACTCTGCTATGATCCTCTGTGTACTGGAAACTGTGTGTGTGTGTGTGTGTGTGTGTGTGTGTGCGTGTGTGCATGTGCACTCACGCATGCATGCATTCAGCAGTTTGGGCACAGACATGTACATATGTGTTTAGATGATGCCACTATTAGTACCCTCATCTGAGGTATAAAAACTTTCATATGCTGTAGAACATATGCATCTACACACATGTAGATACCAGGTGATACTCTATAATTCAATCTATAACATGATTAAAATATCAGTTGAAAAACTTAATATATTCTTTATTACTCAGTTAAGTTAAACTTTTGGAGACATATTTTAATGATTTTAAAATGTTTTGAAGAGAGTTGGCAGCAGAAGAAAATTTATTCTTTCTAGTTAAGAAAATGAACCCAGTCATGAAATCTAGACAGACAAAACAAACTTAAATGAAAAGCTATATATAAATAGATGGTTTCTTATAAGATAATTCAGTGTTTTAACCAATCCATAAGGACTTTTAAGATGTCTTAAATGTACAAAAGTTAGTTGGTGTCTCTTGTTTGCTCCGTGACACCTGCTCCTGTTTTCTTGGGAGCAGCTATAAATTCAACAAGAGGTGGAAAAGGCAGCCAGACAGCCAACCCGATTCAGCCCACAGACATATGGTGTTGGGCCTGAACAATGTTTTAAAATGTTTTGAATCAATTTCCAATTGAAAATGAGAGTGATGAATATTTTTAAAAATTTAAAAAACATAGAAATAAAAAAGTTACATATCTTCACTGGAAAAAATCATTAGCTTCGACAAAGTGATCCAGACTGGCTGATAGCAGTAAGCTGTTTGAGGACCCTTTTTCCATTCTGTAGCAATGACACATGTCCCCACGGTCCCTAGTTTCTCTCTGGATCACTCTTCTAGCTTGTATGTTCTGATTGGTCTGGTGATGTTTTTGAGGGTGACACCTGGCATCAGTATGCACAAAAACATCTCCTCCCACCTTCTACCATGTGAACTGGACAGAGTTTCTGCTGCACATTAAGTTTACATACGTTTCTATATTTTATTTCTCATGAATTCAGGCAGGTAAGTTGGAAATGGTGAGTGGAACCAGGCAGTGGTGGTTGTACCACAGTTTCAGAGTTTCTGTGGACATTACATCCCGTGACCTACCATCCTCTCAATATCAATGTGATTCCTGTCATACGTTAAGCTAGTGTGCTGTGATTCCCCTTTCTCTCTTCTCTTGGTCTGGCCTCTTTTGCTGTTCCTATTCTATTTTGACAGATGTTGTTTCCCGACCTGCTGCCTACTCTTTATGTCAGGTATGTCTAATCTGCCGATTAGCTGCAGGAGCCTCAAAGGCCAACAGTGTGGGCAATGTTGCTGTCCCTCCACCTTTACAGATCCTTGTTGCCTATTTGCAACTCCATGCCACAAGTTCTACCAGGACCATGGGCATGTCTAAGTCCAGATTTGCTTCATGCCTGAGATGGTTGTGATTCCCAATAGGTGTGGAGTACCATTGAACTCTGTGTTTCACCTCCGCCTCCCTCTTAAAAGAGCCAAATGGACTCAGGATTGTACAACACGGAGCGGGAAAACCAGAATAATTACTTCATTTTACTTTCTCCGCATCTAGGCCATCATTTGTACTCTCTACACATCTGCCATATAGACCCATCTCCAGTTTTCTTATTAGGATGTGCCACCAGTCTCTACCCACCCCTTTGCTAATTCCCTTTCCTAAAACCAGATGGCTAATCTAGAACCTATTGCCAAGTAGCCACAGGACCTTCTAGCTCTCCAAGGATAGAAGCCCAGCTGCTGTCTGTGTTACCTCAGCATGTGGGGTCCCTAGTTACACACAGTGCTCTCATCGATGCCCTGCACAGTGGTACTGGTATAAGCCCCTTCACAATAGGACTGGGATAACCCCCTGAACTCGATAATGGAACAGTGAGGTGGTTTGCCTGTGGAAGAACTGAACAAAACGAAAGGAAGCTTTCTTATCTTGTCCATAGTTTAGATATCGTACCTCACAATTTCCTTTCCCATTATTTTTTCTTGAACACATTGCTGTGGCCTTGGCATATCTGCCTTTTAACACCTGTACAAACACTGGATTTAAAGTAAAAGTGGAGAAGAAGAATTCCACACTTTTCTCTCTCCCGTGTCTTAGTTCTCTTTCTTCATTCAAATTTCCGTTTCAAGGGTGTGTGACTGACCACCACTTTTAACAAAAATAGAAGTCTTTGGAGATAAAGTCGTATTTCTAGAGAAATACAGTTTTGAGCTTTTTGTAGTAAAACTTCTCTGTCAAGCAGAACAAACAGAAGAGGAATCAGCCCAACTTCCGACTTTCCTGTACAGCCGGAGTGTACTCCCACACGTGGCTATATGGTGGAAATGAAACCAATTGCAAGAAATTGCTCATGATGAGTTTCATGAATTTATACTAATACTTAGAATTCAAGTAGAGCAAAGACCATGCTACATTTATCTTTAGATAAGAGTAAAGAGAAGGCAAAGAGAATCACAAATTCAAGTGACAATTCCATTACTACTGCTGCTGTCTCAGACACATCCAACCGTTAGATTTTTATTACTTGTCAAACACTAGGCACATTTTAAACATACATTGTTTTCTTTACAATGTGTTCTTTTGAAAAAGTTTCTTGTTTTACAGATGGAAAATACAGGCTCAGAATGATTATGTAACTCAAAATTATAACTTTGGAGTTCAGGTTTAAACTGCATATGTATTTGTATGTTTATGGGTACAGGTACATGTGCTTGTGTGTGCACATGTATATCTATACATGTGTGTATGTATGTGTATGAGTGTACACATGTGTATATGTGTATATGGCTGTATATCTATACGTACGTGTGTGTATGTGCATTGCATAAATGTATGTGCGTGTGTGTATTGTGTGTATAAGTGTATGTAAAAATATGTGTAGCTCCATGTCTTGCCAAACTGTTTCTTAAAACATTGTCATTTGTCTTTAGAAGTAAAATATCCTATAGTAAAATTTGAGGGGGAAAAATGTGCTAAAGCTAACACCATGGATCTGATCTTATCCTTGTGGAAGTGAGGAAATGAAAAGACACATTTAATATGGGCCTGAGAGGGCGGCAAATGACACTTTTGAAGGCATGTGTAGAGTGACACACTTCCTTTAAGCAGACCAGAACTTCTAAGGTTTCTGCCACTTTCTGATAGTGCCATTAGCTGAGGACAAAGTTGTAACGCATGGCTTTAGGGGAACATATAAGATCTAAACTGTAACAGTGAATCACAGAAGAAGTTTATAAATTTCTTGTAGTTCATGTGAATAAATAGAACAAGGCAGGTGGAATTGGTCTGAAGAACATATGTCATTCACCCCTCTATTTCAAAATTTAGTAATATGAGCATATAATAAATACAAAACTATCAGTGCATTGCTTTTTTGTCTTTGTGCATACTAAATCTTTGAAATCCATGCCAACTTTTATAAAGAGTTAATTGCAGCCAGTTGCTACCATATGTGACCTTGGGATTTAAGAACTGAGGATAAGAATAGAGTCCAGAGGACTGGAGAAAAAGGAATAGAAAAAGACACCAGTGTAACAGATGCTCCCATTTTAAAGTTGTGCTAAGCAATGCAACACACGCAGAGAACAAGCAGCAAGTTTGTATAGCTTTAGACACAGTGTTAGCCAAGCGGGATTTGTTCAGAGGCTTCTAGACTCTAGGCACTGGTAACATGGTATAGTTTATAACCCTGGCAATTAGGAGAGAGAAGGCTGTGGATGGCCAATCTAAGGCTAGCCTAGCCGAGGCTATAACCTATACAACAAGATCTTGTAAACAAGAAAGAAAAAAAAGGATAGAAGAAAAAGAATAAAATAAAGAGGGAAGGAAGGAGGGAAGTAGGGAGAGAGAGAGAGAGAGAGAGAGAGAGAGAGAGAGAGAGAGAGAGAGAGGAGTCAGAGTTGCTTTTGAATTGCTACCTCTAAATGGACTTCGGAACTGTTGCACGGCATAAAGTAAACGTGAGTACATCGCTATTGAGCACTTAACTGCTCAGCCTTGGATATTTTATCTTTAAAATGAAACAAGCAACATATATACATGCTTTTGGTGGATACCACATATTACTTCGTGTATAAAAAACCTGAACAATAACGTACCTTGAAAACCCACAGTTGTGATAAAGAACATTAACAATCTCAATCAAATAATTTATCTTGGCGAATATTTGGTGCCTCTTTAAGTTTCTTGATAATCAAGAGCTACTATGTAATTCTGGGGCACCATAATACTCTCCTCAGTGATGGTCAAGACACCGTTTCCTTGCATCTCCTTCTTTGAGGGAGACAATCAAGGTGGTTTGCTTTGGAGGCAAATTCCTCAGTTCTTCAGTGTACCAAGTAGAAAGATGCATGTGGACTGCAGTGCCCCATTTCCAGGGCTTCAAATGTGAACACAACATTAAAGTAGAAAGATGAGAGAGCAGAGACAGAAGTCTCCCTGAGCTGAGCGTGCATTCCCTGACCGTTCTACCTTTCACAGGGCTTCAGAGAATATGCCTTGTTTTGTTGACTCTAAGCCAGAAATTAACCAGCAAAGTTGTGTAAGTTTTTAGAAGATTAATCTATACTAAATGTAACATATCCTAATTTAAAAATCCCTTTCATAAAGTAGTTTAAAATTTATATGATAGCACTTTATGAGTGTTTGAGTTTTATGTTCTGATCCTCAAAAGTACAGTAGAATGCAGTCCATCATAAGCCACAGCTGGACACATCTGCTGAAGCACCAATAATCCTCACAGAGTAGGTGCAGTGATATTTATCTAGAATATAGTTGTAAGTTTACTTCTACATTTTTCTAATTTTTAGTTTCAGGGAAAGTCTTAAGTCTTCAGAAATTTTTCCCTCCTTTAAGAACCCATGGTCAATTTCTGTAACATTCGTTCTTTCGCTAAGAAAACAGTTACTGCTTATTATATGCTCTTATACTCTTAGAGGTTCTAAGCAGTTGTCAGTAAAATGGCATGCGAGATGTATGGGAAATAGACACTGGAGAGCTGAAAAGTAAGCAACTTCAGCCTGTAAAGGGGAACAAAAGCAGAGTAATGAGCTGTGGGGTGGGAGCATTGCAAACTAGAAGATGGGACTGAATTTATTTTGAAGCATAGTAAGAACGCTGAGGAGAGAGCTGAAATGTCTATGTCTTCAGAAGGTCATGTTAGCTACTTCTTGGAAATGGCAGGGAGGGAAATTTAAGAATTCTGCAGTAATGGAAACAGTAAAAGTGCTGAGTTCAAGAAAAAAAAATGCCCTTGACTGTGCTCTGATTTGTTCTAATTGACTCCTAGACAGTATAAATCTGTCAGCCAAAATCCAAGAAACAAAATATGTTTTATGTATGTAAATATATGGATACAATTAAAGTAGCTTCATTTAAGCAGTAAACAATTTGTAAGACAATACCTTTGAAATGTAATAGAAGGGTTTTTGTTTATTATATATCCTTTTTTCTATGTATTTGTTCTTCACCAGTATCTTCAACGTTTGTAAGGTATGGTTTTCTCAAAGTGTAGCTAATAATTCAGTTTTAGATCAAAAATCCAAACCAAAAAGTTGTAGAATTTCCTACACTCTTCAACATTGAGACACTGTGACTTAAATACACACAAATAAACACCTCTCTCTATTACTTTTGATTAGAGAGTGTGGTGGTGCCCCCCATAGGCTCATGTATTTGAATGCATGGTGCCTGCCACCCCAATCCCTGCCTTTGCAGTGGATAGAATTGATTGGGGTGGGTTAGGAGGTGTGGCTTTGTCAGAGGAGTTGTGTCTCTAAGAGGGTGGGCTTTGAGGTTTCAAAACCCTTCCCATTCCCTGTTAGTGCTCTCTCTCTCTCTCTCTCTCTCTCTCTCTCTCTCTCTCTCTCTCTCTCTCTCTCTTTCTTTCTCTCTGCCTCATGGCTGTTTTCTAAACATATAAGCTCTCAGCTACTTTCCAACACCATGCCTGCTGTCATATACTTTGCCATGATTGGCATGAATTCATTGTCTGAAACTATAAGCAAGCTCCTTCTTTTATAAGTTGCTTCTTCAGCAATAGAATTGCAACTTAGTGTGAACTGGTCACTGGTTTTGTTTAAAACTCCATGGCATCATGTATTTCAGTGCGTTCATTTCTCAGTGTTACGGAGAGAAAAGCCACAAATACGCTAATAAAAAATGTCTGAGAAAGAAGAGACATTTTATGAGAACCATCAGTGAAACATAAGTAGTATGTGGAAGCTGTGTCTGTAGTTCTGAGGATCTACTTCTTACTGTTCAGGGATGGAGAGTGAAGCTGCGTCTGTACTTTTTAGGATCTGCTTACTGTTCAGAGATGGAGGGTGTTTAGGGAAAGGAAAGGAAGCAGGAGGGGAACAGAGCATGACTCTAGGTGACAGAAAAGGTGCAATAATGAAGGAAGCTGGAAGGAGATAAGCAGCATGGGTCGAGTGGAGGCAGAAGTGGTCAGGTGACTACTTTGGCTCTGTTTTCTCAAGTTTTTGTCTCTCTGCCCCTCTGCTGTTTGTGTGTGTGTGTGTGTGTGTGTGTGTGTGTGTGTGTGTGTGTGTGTGATTGGGTGGGAGGATTCAGAGGACAACTTTCAGAAGTTGGTTCTCACCTTCCACCTTGTTTTCTTTTAAGGTGGAGTCTCTGTTTATGCCTCACTCTGTACTTCAGACTACCTGATGTATGGGCTTCTTGGTTTTTCTCCTGTTTCCATCTCACTGGGATTACAGACCCAGATGTATTACTGTACAGACCCAGATGTACATATGTGTTACTGCATCCTGTCCTTTATGTGGGTTCTGGGAGTTGGAACTCAAATCGTCAGATTTATTTACCCATTGAGCTCTATTACTAGCCAAAGGAACCATTTTTGATATAGCCATTTCAACTTGTCAGGGACATTCAAGGAGAGATGATGGGTAGTCAGTTGCATTTACAGTTTTAATGCTTTGGATGAAGGTTTGGTCTTGAGATCTAATTAGAATATAGGTAGGATTTAAAGCTACAGAGCTAAAGATTACCTAGGAATAAACATCCAGGACAAAACTAAGATTGCATCCCAATATTGATCGCAGATTATTTCAATTTTCAGAGATCTGAAGAGTGGGGTAAAGTACATAGAAGACACCAAGAACGATCATCCACCCAATCAGTCAGAATGAAAGCACATCAGGATACACTGGGAAGCCAAATGAGAGGACCGGATAAGGAAAGAGCTGTGGACAACAGCAGCACTGTGTGCAGCTCAGAGACAGAATAAAATGGAAGTGCAGTGGCTAATGTATGTGGCAGATGAAGAGCTTTGGGCTCTATCTAAGTATGCGTTTTAACATTCATGAGAAATTAAGTTTGTACACATAGATTTATATTTGAATTCTTGTGTTTATATGTCTCTGCTATTTAAAGTTTTCATTGGCTGGAACACATACCTAAGGTTTTTTTGTTTGTTTGTTTTTTGTTTTTTGCTTTTGGGATTTTGTTTTGTTTCACCAGTAACTCTCAACTCTTTACAGGATATGATTTTGGAGCTCAAATTAGTTATAGACTTTAATTCTATTGGGCTACTGTCTATTAAAATAGAAAAAATCTATTTAAAATATACAATTGTATCTGGATGTGATAACTAGCCTTGACAAAATCTAGAATCTCCTTGGGAATGGACTTGTAGGCATTCTACGTTTTGTGGAATATTATTTTAACTAGGCAAAGATGTTTTACATTTGTGTATGCTGAGGAATATTACTTTAACTATGTAAGGTGTATTATATTTGTTTATGCTTCATTTGTTTAATTATGTAAAGATGGGTTGTTTTTTTTTTTAACCTTGCCTACCCGAGGCACCTGATTGTTCTAATAAAAAGCTGAATGACCAATAGCTAAGCAGCAGAGGAATAGTCAGGGCTGCTGGGCAGGGAGAATAAGTAGGAGGAGAAACCTAGACCCAAAAAGAGAAGAGGGAGAAGAGAACAAGGAAGGAAGAGGAGACTCCTGGGGCCGGTCACCCAGGCAACCATCAGCCAGGCAGACAAGGAGTACAACATACACAAAGAAAGGTGAAGAGCCTCAAGGCAAACTATAGATGACAAGAAACAGGCTAAGTTATCACAGCTCGTGCCACAAGCATAAGCTGAGATCAAGCATTCAGAACTAATGATAAGTCTCTGTGTCATGATTTGGGAGCTGATTGGGGGCCCTCAAAGGAAGCCTGCTACATTTATGTGGGATTATCTTGAATATATTCAAACTGATGTGGGAAAACCCATCTTAACTGTGGGGTTATGTTCTTTGGGCAGAGGATATTGGTCTGGATAAAATGGGGAATGTGCCCAGTACTAGAAAGCATGCATTCATTCATTGCTTTCTGCTTCTGTGCTGTGGATGCAGTGTTACTCGCTATCTCAGGCTCCTGATGCTGACTTCCTCTACAGTGATGGACTACAACCTTGAGCCCTGAGCTGAAATAAATCCTTATCCTCAAAGTTACTTTTATCGGAATATTTCCTGCCAGCAACAGAAAGGGGATGAAGACACTGGGAATGGCGAAACATGGGTGGATTCCCCGCCCATACGAGGGTGAGATAGGAGGACTGGCTCAAGTTCGAGCCCCATCTGGCCTACACAAGATATTAGGCTCTGGTGTGGGCTGCACAAAGACTTTGAGGCCTGCCTTGGCGACATGGTTAAAACTAAGAGGAAAAAATTCAAAACTAAAAGTAAAAATCTACAATTGTACTGTGTTATCAACAAGGGCTGCTTGTAAGTAAAATGTCCCAGCTGTTTTCTGGCACCTGGAAGCACTCAGTGCCATCAGCTGAGCTTCCAACTGTTTCAGGGAAGACAGAGCCTAGGAAGCATGAATTCCCTCAACTTCCTCTTCTCGTTCCATCGTATCTATATCCAATTCATCTACATTCAGACTCATTAAAGCCTGCTTCCTTCTGTTTCAGGTTATTTATCTACTTGAGCTAGTGATTCCATCCATCTGTCTCCGGCTCCTCTGAGACCTGTTGGCTTTCTGGATGTATTGTTTTATTTGCATTCTTTCTCCCCTCGCTTTGAGCATTCACAGAGCAGTCTCCCCCTCCCCAGTTAGCTAGAGCCCCCTCGATCTTAAGAAAGGTTAACGCTATGGATGCTACATTATCCCGAGTTTCTTACTTCCTTCGAGATCTCAGGCCAAGGCTTGAGCAGCAGTGATATTATTTTAATTACGCAGCAGCTAAGAATGAGGCCCCTCCTGCGCAGTGACAACAGTTAGGATGTTTTTAAAGCAAACTCAACCTCATTCATAAGAGCAGAAAGAGCACACAAAGCTGCATCGAGATACACTTTTGTAAATTCATGAAGCCTGCAAAGGTGGCGCACACAGTGGCTGTGGTCCTCCCGTCTCTGCAGAAGCTGAGACAGCCAGAAGCTTTCTCTGTGCCGCTGCAACTGTCATTTCACTCAGTGTGGATAGAAGTTCAAAGAATCACAAGAATGCAAAGAATAGTTTATCGCCACTATGAAAATTACTTTATTTTTCTCACAGATGTATTTCTAAGAGTTCATTCTATACATATATTTTCAAAAAAATCACACAGAAATTCATTACCCCATAGAAAAGTTAATATGATGAAAACTATGCCGCTTACAGTAAAATCCTGATTCAATATAATAAAATCATATGGAATATTAAACAGTTGTAACAAACAGTATTAAACAATTTGTTATCATGAGAATGTTCCCAATATTCACTGCTAAAATAAAAAATCGGAGTTGGGGAAGTGTGTAAAGTTATGCCTCAGAGAAACACACATATCAGAACATATATAAATATGTGTTTTTTACAGAAAGAGTCAGAAGAGTATAAATCAATATGAAAGTGGTTGGTTGAGAGAGCAGACATAAGGAAGATGAGTGTGAGAAGAATTTTCTCTAAATATCTCCCGTGATGTGTAATCATCACACCAAGTCACCTAAATGCTTTGGTGAAAAGGAAAGATCTGTTAAGGTACAGCCTGGGCAAGATTGTTGGGTGCTTGGGCAAGAAAGTACGTGCCTGTCTTAAAGGGTTGTGGCTTGTCGTTGAGTTCAGACTGTCTGTAAAATTCCAAGGAGTACAGCACTCAACAGTGAGGAAAATTGAAGAAGCCGACTAACACTCACGCAGCAAAACCCATCCACTGCCTCTGTGGAGTCTCAGGAATGGACAATGCCACTCACAGCTGCCTTCAGCCTCTGGGTGTCTGAAGTGCTTTCTGCTCAACAGGTGCATGCCCTGATGACCCCACCATCCTTCTTGTGTCACCTCACATTATATAACTTTTCTTCAGACATGGACGCTTCATTCCCATTTTGAGAGTCTCTGCCCTGGCCCATGTTTTCGGACTTTGTTACATTCATTTCCTGCTCTTTGGAATAAATTTGTTTCTGAAACCCATCATAAGCCCTCCTCCCAATTTTCCTGAATTATCTGACAGGACAGATCAAGTGTTGTACTATTGACAAAGTTCCTATAGTTTGTGGCCTGGCAAACAAAAACAGCAAGTTTTGAATGGGTTTCTGAATCCAGATAGAACATTCTTTGCAAGTTTTGTGCTAATTAATATGCTTTTTTTTTAAAGCACTAGCTGCTCTTTCAGAGGACCTGGGTTCTAGTCTCAGGATTCACACAGCAGACACAACTGTCTGTAACTCCAGTTCCTGGGGATCTGGCTGACACCCTCTTTTGGCCTCTGTGACACTGCCCTCACATGACATGAGACAGGTACACAGGCTGTATAATTATACACATAAAATAGAGGTAAACAGATCTTTCAAAATAAGGTAACTTCAGTCCTAGATCGAACACTTAGAATGTTCAAAGGACATTTGCATAAATAGCGGTTGAAATATTTTCACCTCAGTTTCATGGAAACTCTGACTCTACTCAGCCCTGCCTTGAACGTATATCTATGTAATTACACGTTTGGAGAAGGTGGGAGCAACAGTTTCAAAATGCAACAACCATCCGTGGCTCTGGAGAGGAATCTTGTGGTTTTGACTGCAGAAGCCCAATGACCCTTCTGAGAAAGTGCCTGCCTTCCTTATTCAGCAGACTCCCACGGTCAGAGAAAGCCCATGAGTGACAGCTGTGGAGTCAATGGATGAGCCTGGACCCGGGTCTACATTCCAGGCCTCTTGTGCCTGACCCTAGTGAGTGCAGTTAGACAAAGACCTTAGGTCTTCCTGAGGTGATGGGAAAAGCATCTTTTGCCACCGAGTTTGCAGAAAGGATGAGATACAGCCTGAAGCTCTGCTGTTAGCTCAGTGAGAACTTCTGCGTAGCATTTCCAGAAGGCACCCAATCCTGATAGTCTCAAAGGAGATCCTGGATCCAGCTCTTCCTGACCCTGTTGTATTCTATGGAGTTGTCACAAATTAAGCCCTAGCATGGCTACCACTGCTAGTTTTGTATCATTAGCAGCAAAAAGATTTTGTTTGCTATAAGTTAAGATTCATAGAAATTATAAATTCGCTCCTAACTTTTGCCGTGTAACTTGTGTTTCACATTATATAAATATCATAACCAGTTTAATGAGGAACATTAAAAAACTTTTCAAAAACTCTGTCTCTGATGAGGGGAAAGAGTTAAGAGGTTAAAGTGTCTACTGCACAAGCATGAAGGCCGGAGTTCAAATCCCCAGCTCCAAATAAATAAATAAATAAATAAATAAATAAATAAATAAATAAATAAATAAATAAATAAATAAATAAAATCAGAGAATGTGGCCTGGGCTTGTAATCCCAGCACTGGAAAGCCAGAAACAGGAGGAAGCCTCGAGTTCTCTGGGAATTCAGTCTAGCTTACTAGGTGAGCTACATGGCCGCAGAGATGCTGTCTCAAAAAGTATTGTTGAGAACCATCAAGAACACTTAACATTGCCTTCTGACCTATACACTAACACGAACATGAGTAAGCATGCACACATACACCACATACATTCCCTCGCAAAAATCTACATCTATAAAGTAATTGATCATGCTAAGTATTTTGCATATGGAAACACCAAAATTGTCTGAAGATGGTTTTTCACTTGCTGTGAAAAAGAAGCAGACTTTTGTAGAAATAGTTGATAGACATGGGTACAGAGGATCCTTTTTAGACACTCTCAGAACTTTTGTCTTTAAACACCACAGGTTAGACTGGAGGTAGTAAGGCCCTCTGCGCTGGACTATTTGTAACCATTTATTACACACCATTTCTTCAAGCAAGACTGGAATCATCAACGTGTAAATGGTCATTTGGATCCTGTTATCTGAGAGACTGTACAACAGAGATTGCTAACAGCAGAGAAGCCCTGACAGGAACATCAAGACCATGTAGCCTTCCTTTTAAAGCACGAGGTGACTTGCCTTAAAGTCCCTATCATGGGATGAATAAACTGTATGATTTGAAATCAGAGGCATTTTGGGGTACCCCATGAAGAGAGTCAAAGATTAGCAAAGGGAGGATGTACAGGGAAGATTTTTCTCCTTTCTGAATTTGGCTGAATGCTGGCCCCAAGTGAAAATCATAGTCTGGAGTGACTTTGAAAATGAAATTCTGCCTTGTTTTATTTCACTAAAACTTGCTTAACTATTCATTATGCATGAAGGCAGAGGGATCTGGAATAACTCAATTGCAATCAAGTCCTTTAAATATTGGTCTGAGTAGTTCAGAGTCTGTGCACAGTGTTTTGCAGGACAGGAATGAAATCATCAGTATACCTATCATTACTCACAACCTTGTCTTAATCCATCCCAAACTGCCTTAGCCTTTTATACACACTCCGTAAAATAACTGAATCTAACAGTAGCTGCAAAAATGTCTTTTTACAAAGAATTTGTCTTTCAATCATATTAAATACTTTAAATCTTTATGATCTTTTCCTTACTTCAGATGTTTGTCTGACATTCATTCTTGCTAATGTGTGAATTCTACCACTTCTATTCATGGAATGTTCTTTTATAATATAATGGAATCAGCAGTAGCATATCAACCAAAATTATCTGAAGGATGCAGCTTTTCAGGATGCAGGGTCTCAGCAGCATAATATTGAAGACAGATTTAAATACTGTTTCCCATGGTAAGGAAACACAACAAATTGAAATTCTAATCAGAATATCAAAGCAAGTATATGTTACCAAGATCTTCTGACATGCTAACAATAAAAAGGATTGGATACCACATTCTAATCTCCATTTTTACATAATCATTTTAATAGTCAACAAGTAGCTAGCTTCAATGTGGACAATTGAAGAGAGCTTAAAATATAGTGTGCCAGCATGCTGAATAATTTCCTACAAAATTGACCATGTCAAAAATAAAACCATTTGTAAGTGTCTTTCAATAGACTACAATAAAAGAAAAGAAAACTATTGCCACTTACCAACCCTGCAACCATCTTTAATAACCCAAATATCTGCATTGTAGGGCATCACTTCCTTATTCAACAGCACAATAGAATAATATTAGGGACAAGGGGATCATATCTTGCATTTTTATTAAATTTTCTCAAAACTCTCCAGTTAGATATATTTAGGTATTTGTCTCTAAGATTAGCAACATTTTGATGATTTCTGCATATGTTAGAAAGCACGGGACATCGCTACATCAGAGGCTAAGAAAAGTTCTTGATGGTTTGCAATGAACAAACCCTTTTCATCCCTGAGGTTTATTACTTCAGAATATTTCCAAATACAGTACCCTTAAACAACGAAAGATGTTTTCAAGTGAGCCCTCCTCCCAAAAATAACTGTCAGTGAAATCAGGAGAAACATTTGCTTTGAACATAAACATCTGTTCATGAATTAGAAAATTGGCCTGATTTTTATCCAATCTGATACATTAAAGTTAGGGGAAATTCTCCATTCCTGTGACAGACATTATCTTTTTATATGCTAAAACTTTCTTGCGTCTTGGTAGCTATTTTGTCAGGTCATGTTTGAGAACCTTCTTAAGGCTCTTTACACAACGCCTTAGCGAATTTTTCACACGGAAACTTAAAAGGCTATTTCCTACTGTTATAGCAGCCTTTTTCACTTATTAACTAAGTTTTGAATAGCGCATATTGGCATGTAGCTATCAGCCAGTGGTCTCATGCGTGTTACCTCAGTCACTTTTAGAAGCACTTTCAAGCTACAACTTTCCGTGCTCTGTCTTTAACCATTTAGTCCCAAATCATAACCAAAGATACTAGCATAATACTTCCACAACAGAACTGTGAATCTGTCGGTCGCAAATATGAAAAGAAAAACACCAAAACAACACTTTTCTACCCCAAGGGAAACAAGCTGATGTTTGAATTACAGGTAAGAGCTGTACATTTTGTAGAAATATTTACACATTCCTCCCAGCAATGCTTTCAAGTTGTTAATCTACAGATTAAAGTTAAAATTACATACCTTTTCTCCATGATGACTTGCTATTAAAACTGGTATCAACTCCTGTTAATGACTCTTTCCACAAAACGGAAAAGAGCAAAACCACGTGTCTTATGAGGAGGCCTGTGCTAGTTGCTGCTTAATCTCAGTACTGAACGGGGAAAACAAAAGGCGGGGGCAAAGGGTGAGCATAGACCTTAAAAAACAACCCACTTCCTGGGTACATGCCGCTAACCACACATTATTTGATTTAGAGCTTGCCTTGCCCAGCCAGCCAACAATATTATTATTTATCAATGTAACAGTCGATTTCAAGTATTGTATATTTATATGGGCTACATCAGGTTTAATGTGCAGGGGAAAATGTGATTAAAATTTTATTCACCAGGTTGGGTGGGGTGAGGGGAGGAACTGGCTGTCAAGAACAGTAGAAACTTCCTCTTTCTGTCTTCTAGTAAGGCCCTAAAAACAGTCTCTCCTGGGTTAACTTATGCATGTTCATGCCAACAGAAGACACTGCGTACCCACCGGGAAGCCAAAGGTCACCCCTGACATAGTTCAGGTCTCACTATGTATGTATGTTTTGTATGTTGCTAGACATACAAAAACTTCTTTGGGGTAACAAGTGTGCAGGGCTTTGGGCAGATGGCACCAGAACCTCAGAGCATACAGTCCAGAGCCTGCAGATACTCCAGGAGAGTAAGTAGCCGGAGATACTTGCTGCAGCTCTGCACATGGATGGGGTTTCACCCTTGCACATTCTCTGTTTCCCAAGCTGTTTTGAAATGTGTTGAAGAGCATTTGCTCAAGCTGTGCAATCCTTTGGTCTAACGTAATGGAAAAGACAATGCAAGTGGTCCAAGAGCTATCCTTTGGGTGAACTGCTGTCCCTCAGCTTTCCA
Organism: Ondatra zibethicus; assembly: GCA_004026605.1. Taxonomy (NCBI): domain Eukaryota; kingdom Metazoa; phylum Chordata; class Mammalia; order Rodentia; family Cricetidae; genus Ondatra; species Ondatra zibethicus. The sequence continues at coordinate 51,186 of PVIU01003901.1, read as the reverse complement.
AAGCATACAGTACCGGGTCTCAGTAACAGCCATAATAGGTGCATTTGTATTGGGCTCCAGAGTTCAGAAAACCTGACCCTGAGTTACCAGGCTTGGTTAGCTCTTTGAGACTAGTCACAAAAGGGAACCCATGCCTTCCAAATATGTGAGAAAATCAAGCAGAGTATCCTATGGTCGCACAAACTGAATGAGACCTCCGTGGAGTACAGTGGTATGGACTACTTTACGATGCTGTTCAGTTCATGGTCAGACCTCCTTCCTAGATGGACCTGCTTAGGCATATGGGTCCCTAAGGGATTGATGGGAGTTTGTCTCAGCGTCAAGGAGAAAGTAGGAAGAATGATGATAGAAGTGAGGAAAGCTGAATTCAGCGACCAGTTCTGATACTGCCTTAGCCTTGGCCAAGCCATTTACAGTCCCTAAAATTCAGCTAGCCATATAGTGGAACACACAGATATGAAAATTCTACTTTGGAGAGCATATAAGTAGATTTAACTAATTTTTATATCTTGAAAAATTATAGGTATCTTAGTTACTGTTTGATCGCTGTGAAAGACATCGTAGCCAAGGCAGCTCCTATAAAAGAAAGAATTTAAATGGGGGCTTGCTTAGAGTTGCAGAGGGTTGTTGGTCCATTACCACCATGGCAGGAAGCAGATGGGCGTGGCAAAGAGCCAGTAGCTGAGAGCTACACCCTGATCCATAACCACCAACAGCAACAGCAAAGACACAGAGAGAAACAGAGACAGACAGAGAGGCAGAGACAGAGAGACAGTGAGAGACAGAGAAACAGACAGAAAACAGAGAGAGACAGATACAGATGGAAACTGGGCCTAGTGTGGGCTTTGAAACCTCAAATCCCACTCCCAGTGACACACTTAATTCAATAAGGTTATGCTCCCTAATCCTTCCCAAACAGTTCCACCAACTGAGGACCAAATATTCAAATATATGAACCTATGGGGTTCCCAGAAATTCAAGACAATTTATCTGAAGCCTTGGTAAAATCTGGATGGACTCAAAAATTAAGGATGAGCTGTGTTAATTAGGTATCTCCTTAAAAACAAGCATTAATAAAATACATTAAACGGAGTCAAAGGTACATTTTCTTATCACAAGGCCTTGTCCTGGAGTGATGGCTATTCATCACGATTAAGGCTCTCGGGCCTGTGCTGTCACCCATTGGTAGACAGGTTCATCCACTCACAGAGGGGATACTTGGTGAAGGCTTGCAGTAAGCTGCACATTATGGCAAGCAATTCACGTTCCTTCTATCCTTGGTTTAAATCCTCCCAACTGCTTCTCAAGTGAAACAACATTAATTTATGATTTTTACACCTAAGGAAAATGGAATTTCTTTGTAGGCCAAACCAGTAGAGAGAAAGCAGGAGTTGAACTCTGAGACTCTGACTGTGGAGCCCCTGTTATAACTGGACAGGCCATCTTGGAAACACTCACTCCACAGCAAAGCTCTGAGTGAGCGATACTGAATACTGAAGTCCTACTTTCAGAACTTCATTTAGTCTCTCTACCGCTGAGGATGACGGACTTGGAAGTTAGGAGTCATTTACAGGAGGAGTATTAAAGCCAATTTCCCAGAATGTTCTCTAAAAGTTAAATGCATATCAAATAAATGAAATGAAGTTCACTATAAGCAGACATACTCTGTGTTCATAGATGTAAAGCAGTGGCTTGGCATCAGCCTGCCCAGGTCAGTCTACAAATAGATTCAACACAGTACTGATTATAATTGTAATGGTAACTTTTGAAGAAAGTCACTAGCAACTTTTAGAATTTCTGTAGAAGTGTGAATATCTAAAGTATTTGAGTTCATTTTGTAATAAGAACAAAAAAGTCAGCTGACTTGATCTGCTAGATATTAACATTGACATATATATACAATGCTATGTTTTTGTAGCATGCTAATATATACAATGATAAATAAAATTGGACACAGTAGTGTAGGCCCACAATCTCAGCACTTAGGAGCTAGAGGTAAGAAAAACTGGCAGCTAAAGTCTGGCCTGAGATAAATATTGAGTTTGAGGTCAGCCTGAGTTACACAAGACCCTCTTTTAAAGAATAAAAAATCAATATTTTAATACCTAAATCAATGTTATTAGTTTATTATAACATTGTATACAATAATTATTATAAAAATAACTAACTCTTTGAGAGTAAATCCTAATGCTGATACAGTGAAGCAATAAACATGCTTTACTTTTTTAAAGGCTATCTTTCCATTGCCATGGAAAAGAGCAAATGTATATAGATTGGGGAAAATAATTAATCATTTCTCTTATGGATATAACATAGAGATAGATGACTGGAAAAGAAAAGCCTGGTAGAAATGGATATATTTCCAGAAGATTTATATAAACCAATAGAAAAACCTCTAAGCAGGCTAATTTGGATGAAAGAACAATGGAATCAGATGAGGTATTCATGAAAGTAAATGCCCTAAAATGGCCTACACTGGAGAGACTATGATCAGGCCATTCTAATAATAAACCTAAAAAACAAAAGCAAAATAAAGTACACTCAAGCAGTTGGCTCCAACACTCTAACTCTGGTGTCCACAATGGTCTTGAAAATTGCTCCTACAGAGTGGCAGCATCCTGGATGGTGGGATAGAGATGTTGCAGACTGGGAGGAATTTTCTGTTCAGCAGTCCCAAGAAACTGTATGGAGTTCTATGAGACTCTGGTGAGCACTGAAGGATGAACCAAGCAATTACAATAACCCACAGTAGAGATGACTGGGTCGTGAACCAAGTTGGAGCATCAACAGAGGACAATGGTTAAATTCTGGAAGGTGTTTGAAAATTGACTCACCTGCGTTTTGTTATGAGCAGCAAAATATCCATCAAATGCAGGTAAAACAGATATGGCTTCAGAGGAACCTAGCAGTTGCACCACAACAGAGAGGCTACACAGTGCTATTGACCTCTGAGAAGCTTTCTGTGCTCACAGTGCACTTAACCAATGTGCAGCTGACTATGAAGGTAAAAGACTAGGGGAAAAGGTGAGCTAACAATATCTATTTGGAAGTCATAAATATTTAGCATTTACTTGTGTAAGACTGTATGTGCAAGCATAGAGTGATCACAGAAAAGAGAAAGGTCATGGGAGGACTCTCAGTACGCAATCAAAAGATTATGAAAGATTGTGAAAGAAGAAAAAAAGCAAGAAATTCTAAAAAAGAATAAGGAAGAGGAGGAGATTTGGTATCTTGAAAAATCAAATCAAGTGCCGGGCAGTGGAATCCCTGAACTCAAGAGGCAGAGGCAGGTGGATCTCTGTGAGTTTGAGGCCAGCCTGGTCTACAGAGCAAGTTCCAGGATAGGGTCCAAAGCTACACAGAGAAACCCTTTCTTTAAAAAACAAAAGACGAAGAAGAAGAAGAAGAAGAAGAAGAAGAAGAAGAAGAAGAAGAAGAAGAAGAAGAAGAAGAAAAGAAAGAAAAGAAAAATCAAATCAAAGTGTTTCTTTGAGAGATTTTCAAGCTAATGGTTCAAGAATTAAATGGAAGTAGTCAAATTGCCTTTAGATAGGCAATGGTGGAAGTCATTGTAACCTTGATAAAAGTAGCTCTTGTTGGATATATGGGGAAGAAATCTTATTATATAGGACTGGTATGCTGATTCAGGAGGTAAAGAAACTTGCTGCCAATTTTGATGACCTGTGCATTACCCCTGGTATGTACATGGTGAAAAGAGAGAATCAAGTGTTAACAGATATCCTCTGACCAAGGCACATGCATCTTAGTGCAAGCAAACACACACACACACACACACACACACACACACACACACACACACACAATTTGGAAAAAAAAGACTTTAGTATATTAATAACAGGAGGTGTAGCTATGGTTAAGGAACTCATATATGACAGGAAAAGTTAGAAGTGGAGGGCAGTAGTGTGGTACCCAAGAGAGAAATGCAGCCATGGGGACTTCTTTTATATGTGTTTGTTTTTTCAGAATGGTAAAAGAACACGTGGATTTGGAGGATGAGTCTTTAGAGGGAAGAAGCAATGATACATCAGAGGAAAAAGCAGAGATGACTGTGGGAAATATCCTGAGAGGGGAGCGATGCACTAGAATCAGGGATTAGTGTAAGCCATGGCCTTGGCTGGGCATCTAAGATGTAGTCTGGGAAGCAGAGATCCCTGCTTAAACTCCTGGGCAAGGAGCAAGAATACAAACTCCTGGTGTTTGGAGTCATTAGAAGCTCTCTTCTAGTTGTCAGTAACAGAAAAACAGTAAGGAAGAAAAATTAGGATTCAAGAAAATGGACAAAAATATAGAGGTTTAGGGAATAGGAGTCAGTCAAACAGTACAGCAAGGTAAGATTCTTGACTTCTTAGAGCACTCAATCTAAGTTACATCTGTGAGCTTGGACAGAGAACCTTGACAAGTGTTGATAACAGCCTAGGGAACTCCTCCAAGGACCACGGCAGTGCGTGGGAATTCTATGTGGTTTTAAGGATTGATGTTTGGGAAACACTGGTACAAAATATGATAAAATTTTCAATTTCTCATACAAGAATGGATAACACACATCAGAACCAGTTATTTATAGGAGGGATAAATGTGGCAATTCTCACAAACAAGGGTCCCACTGTCCTGGGGGAAAGAAGTTGAATGTGCTCAGTCTCTCATTCACTCAACAAAGAGAAAGCACTTGCCTTGTTTCAGATGCGACACCAAGATCCAGGGATGGAATCTCTAAGGTGTCATTACTGCTGTTGATGGGGTAAGGCCGAGAGGAAACTGTTGGAGAGGCTGCTTGTTTGTTCCCAGCCTCCCAGACCCAAAGTAATCACACAGAAACTGTATTAATTGCAACACTGTTTGACCAATGACTCTAGCATATTCCTGGCTAGCTCTTAAATCTTAAATTAATCCATTTCTATTATTTTATATTTTACCATGAGGCTCACAATTTACCTGCAAAGTTCCTGGAGGGCTCCCAGGGCATCTTTCTCCTTGGGGGCTACATGGCATCTCTCTGACTCCACCTACTCTCTCCTCCTCTATCTGCTGGGAATTCCCTCCTGGCCTTATTTACACTGCAATAGGTCCAAAGCAGTTTCTTTCTTAACCAATAGTATTCACAGCATACAGAGGGGAATCCCACATCAGTAAACATATTATTAGTCAATGTAGCCAAAGCAGAGCAATCACAAAGAACATAAAGCAAAGTCAGCAGACAGCAACTATACATAGATCTTTGAAGAGAGATAAGACTGCATAAGGTGGAAGAGAAGATAAAAGGTTTTGTCCTGTGCTTATCTCCAGTGAACCTGATGCTAGTTTGAATGAAGCAGTAAGGAGAGGAATTTTGTTGACATAAACAAGGCACAAACAGCTCGCTGAAGCAATGACTCCGAGGGAGGAGGTAAAGCAGGGTCATTAGCTCCAGTATAGACACTGACAGCTCACAGTGAGGCGAGAAAAGGGAAATGGTGGGGAAGTATGACATTTCCGGTAAGACAGCAACACTTGGTGCAAGACCTAGAACTACTCAGGTGTATGGCTAGAGGACGAAGATCCAAGAAGAGGAAAAGTGGAGACAAAGTTGAGTTTGCTTAGCAATTTAAATTACAACTGAAATGTTTATTTTTCTGGAAGAAAAAAAAGAAGTGGTAATCGCACCGAGTTTGGGATGTCAAGGTGAGAAAATAGTTTTGTGGATATGGTCCACGGTACTAACTGGGCAGTGGCCATTTAAAGATAAGAACATGCAACTTCTTCAGGCCCCCCTCACCTCCATCAAAACACATATTTTCACCTTGATATATTGGATTCATTTTGCATGTTTGGGTTTTATATCAAGAAGGGCTGCACTCCTATAATTTCTTTAAATGTCTACAAAAGATGCACTGGGCTTTTGGACCATAGGTAAAACACATTGTCCAGGTCTCAGAAACATGGGCCTGACCTCTAAGCCTCAGGTACCATTTTGAGACTCCTAAATATTTCAGTCTCTGATGAGAGAAGCGGAAGCAGCAAGAGGTACATTTACGGGATGCCTTTGTTTCTGTCAGAGGCAAGGCAAGTTGTGGTGGAACTTCCTGTTGCAGCAACAGTGCCTGCTGAGAGGATAGGCTCTGCCTGCCCAGGCAACACTGTAAATGTACAAATTAGCGCTAAGCACACAGCCAAGCCACCTTCTCTGAAAGAAAGGCAACATTCAGAGAGAAGGCAGGCATGGAAATCTCCAGCTCACTGAGCGAAGTTGAATGCAATCCCCTGGCCAGGAAGTTTCTAACACTGAGGAAAGGAGGAGATAGCACCAAGGCTGTCTGAAGCCATGCAGGAGTTAGAAGCCACTGCTGCTTGGAATCCAGACCATAGAGTGGCTACAACTGCAACGCAAGAGGAACTAAAAAAAATAAATAAATAAAATAGAATCAGGAAAGCTTATGAACGCAAGGCAGAGCAAAAGTTGAAGAGAAACTGAAAATGAGTTCATGCTGAGGCGCTAAAATTATAATCACAACCTCCCGTATTTGAAACCCAAAGGTAGAATTTCATGTTAAACTGCTGTTTGGGCCGTGAAACCTCTCTGCCCTTTTCACGAAGCAAATTGGAAATTTCCATGCAGCAAGTGCTCTCTTCAACCTAAAGTGTTCAGCAGCCCACCCCACCCCACCCAGCATTAGAAGGAGGTGTTTGCCCAGTAAAAAATGCGCCCTTTTCGAGAAGCTATCAACCTTTGCCTAGGTCAGTAGTACAAATAAAGAACCCGACGAATAGGTTCCTTGGAGACAGATGTCATACAAAACCTGGGGTTTGGTCTGTATCTATCTAAAAAGGCTGACAAAAGCCTGTGTTGCTTAGAGGGCCTCCAGGGCCTCCCTGACCAACAATTTCTGAGAAGCAATCTCTCTCCCTGGGACTTTTATTCTCACTTCTTCTGGAAGCAGCCGTATTTAGTCATGCAGAAGGTGTCTTGGGCTTACAAAACAGTAAGTTTCCATGTGGTTTCTTCTTAGAGCTTTGCTTTGGTTAGCCCTCCTCCTTAGCCCCTCCCCAATCCCCACCCCCACCCCATTGTCAACTCTGTGCTTACTCCTTCCTGCCTCCTGTACTGCCCCTAGTCTCCTTTCACCTATGCTCTCCTCTAAGGGCCGCTTCCCCCCAAGATCACCTTCCTAGATTCCACAGGAAATCCAGGCTAAATAAACAACACTGAAGTCCCTCGCCAGATGCACATCTGTGAGAGAATGTGCAGCATTTAATCTGTCTGGCCTGGGTGACCTCACTCAACACAAGTTTCCCAGTCTGCTCCATTGACCTGAAAGTTTCATGACCTTAGTTTTCTCCAAAGTTAAAAAAAAATAAGCAAACCTTCTTTTGCACGTTTGTAAGACATTTTCGATATATATCCATCTGTCCGTAGGCATCTAGCTGTTTTCATTTCCTAATGAACAAGAATGTGCAAATAGCACAATAGTATGATGAAATGTCCTTTATGTATGTGTCCAAGAGTTAGATGATAGCTAGACTTCTAGTTCCTTGAGAAACCTACAGACAGCTTTCCAAAGGGACTACACTAATTTACACTCTCACCAAATATAAAGGACTCCTTTTCCCCACACTCACCAGCATTTATAGTCATTGGTGTTCCTGATGCTGACCATTGGGATGGGAGTTGGATAGACTCTTAAGGTACCTTGGAGCCATATTTCCCTGCTGACTAAGAATGTTGAACTCCTTTTTAAATGTTAATTCGCCATTTGTATTTTTGACACTTCTATTTAGTTCCATAACCCTTTTTTCCTATTTATTTACTTATTTGTTTATTTATTTATTTTTATTTTTACATCTAGACCAAAGTTTTCCCTCCTTCTTCTCTTCCTAGTCTCATCCACCTCACCCCACTCCTCCTCTGTATCTCTTCCGAAAAGAGCAGACTTTCCATGGATATCAGCCAGCCATGGTATATCAAGTTGCAGTGAGACTAGGCATCTCCTCTTCTATTAAGGTTGGATGGGGCAATCTGGTAGAAGGAAAGGGTCCCCAAATCAGGCAACAGAGTCAGAGACAGTCCCTGCTCCCACTCCTAGGAATCCCATACGAAGACCAAGTTACATAGCTGTAATATATATGCAGAGGACCTAGGTCAGTCCCATGAGTGCTCCCTGGTTGTTGATGTAGTGAGCCTCTATGAGCCCATGTTAGTTAGTTCTGTGATGTTTCTTGTGGTGCCCTTGACTCTTCTGGCTGCTACAATCCTTCCTCCCGGTCTTCAGCAGGATTCTGTGAGGTCTGCCTAATGTTTGACTCTGTGTCTCTGCATGTGTTTTCATCAGCTGCTAGGTGAAACCTCTCTGATGGCAGTTGGATTAGGCACCAATCTGTTCTGCTGAATGATTTGGCCTGTCCTACAGCCCATTTTAACATACTATTTTTATTAATTCTCTGAGAACTTTGACCTATATTTGATCATCCGTCCTGACTCCTCCTACCTTCTTACACACCTAATTTAGCCTCAATCTATCCTCTCTCTTTTCTCTATATCAATGAAATCTAACTTTTACTGTGTATAATTTGGTGGGTCTGGACCCATCACCCGTGTATGATCAACCTAACAACATCCACACCTTTCAAGAGATTAATTTTGAGTCCCTCAACATAATTTGTGGCTTACCTCAGACAGAGTTTTGATGGACTCTGTGGGGTTTTTCTTCACCAGATTATATAATCTGAAGAACCCATTTAAATAATTTCTCTGAGTGCCCTTCTCCCTTCTCTCTCTTCCACCTCCATCCCTCATTTTATTTCATTCATTCTTTCTTCTTCTTTACAACTGCTGTAGCTAGGATTTCCAATAAAACATAGCACAGAAGTGGCATAGTGGGCATCTTTCCTTAAAGAAACATCTTTAAAGTCTTCTTTATTGAAGCCAGCAATGAGCTTGGTGCACGTGGCCTTTCTTGTTGTTTAGATACATTCCTTCTATATGTAGTTTTTGTTGAGATTTTTTTTTCTTCCTCATCAAAATACCTATCATTTTCTACATGTATTTAAAAGTCAATATAAATTAATTCCAGGCACGTTTTGAGCATATACTGAGACCAGTCTGCCAGAAAACAGCATGTATAGTGGTCAATATCATGATATCCTACTCTTTGATTTTGAAAACGTGAGGAAAGCCTTTTAGCACTATATTTTAGACTCTAAGCTGAAACCCTTTCAGACACAGCAGCTGTTAAACTTTTCTAAGCAAAGTTTACATTGCTATTTCAATACTTGAAATTATAATTTCTATCCCCTGTGTCTAACACAGAAACATGACATAAGTGTATCAGACGTGTTGGGTTCAAATGCAATGCCAAGATCCCTGCCAGAGAACAAAATGAGACTAAAGAAACTTGATGCTCACGTCTAGGCCTGCCTGCAGGCACCCAATCTCCTTCAGGATCCAGCTATACCCTCTACCCAGACATATTTTGTGCATCCCTTATTACTGTAATAAGGCTGGGTCCTTCCACATTGATTAAGAAAATTCCATATAGGCTTGCCTGCCTATAGCCTAATTTATAGGGGCAGTTTTTTCAACTGGAGTTCCATCCTCTCAAATGACTCCAACTTGTGTCAAGTTGACATTTAACTAGTATCAGAAATGTGAACTTTTTTAAAAAGGTAGGAAAGGAACACGCAAGGAAAGGAAATCTAAAACAAGATCACAGAAGGAAACTTCCTCAAAGCAAGAAAGACACCAATATAGATGAAGCACAGAGAACAGCAACTAGGCAAGACCAGAAGTGAAAATCCCATGGCATATCATAGTTAAAACATTAAATATACAGAAAAAAGAATATGCACTGAATGCTGCAAGAAAAAAAAACAGAGTCAAATATAAAGGAAACCCCATCATAATAACAGCTGATTTCTCAATATAAGAGCTTGGGGTAATGCATTCCAAGTCATAAAAGACCATAAGGCCCAGCATAGACTAATAACATAGAGTAAAGCTATCCACCATAGCTAAAGGAGAAAGAAAACCTTTAACCAGTATTAACAGTCTAAAACATTTGTAATCAAACAAATAAACTTAAAGAAAATACAGGAATCAATATCTCAGGCTGAAGAGAGGAATAAGCATGGTAGACAGACCGTGGAAATAAATACAAAGACACAATTATTAAAATATATAGTACCACTTGGATCACAAAGACAAAAAATATGAAGAAAAAAACATGATAACCAAACTTAACAGACATTTTAATACAAACTTTAAATACTAATAGTCTCAATTATCTAATTAAAAGACACAGACTAAACAAAATCCATCTTTCTGTTGTCTAAAAGAAAAATATCATAAAATGGAAAAAAAGAAACAAACATATCTTGCTTATCTTCAAAGGTAAGTATTGCTATAGGTTCAAAGAACAGGCAAAAGCACACCAAATAAAATATCAGGAAGCAAACAGGCAGTGCTATCTTAATATCATAGAAAATAGCCTTCAAACTAAAACTAATCAGAAGAGACAAAGAGGGATTCTTCATTCTAATCAAGGCAAGAGTGAACCAAGAACATATTACTATTCTAAATATATATGCACACAATTCTGATGTACTCAATTTCATAAAAGAATATACTGCTGGATTTAAAGACTTAATTTGACGTCAACTCATTAATTGTTGTTTATTTTAATATCCCAATCCTCCATTACAGGCTGTGGTAGTTTGAATGAAAATGGCCCCACAGGCTCCTAGGGACTGGGGCCTCACTGGGAGGTGTTACCTTGTGAGAGACGTGTGGCATTGTTGGAGGAAGTGTGCCACTGGAAGCAGCCTTTGCCCTCTCAGCTCATTTACTTCCTGCTGCCTGGTGATCCAGATGTAGAACCCTCAGCTCCTTCTCCAGCACCACATCTGCCTGAACAGTGCCATGCTTCCCACCATGGTGACAAGGGACAGAAACTCTGAAACTGTAAGCCAGCCCCAATTAAATGTTTTCCTTTGCAAGAGTTGTTATGGTCATGGTGTCTCTTCGCAGCAATAGAAACCCTCGCTAAGACAGAAGTTGGTACTAGGGACTGAGGTCCTGTTGTGGGAGGCCTGAACATGCTTTTCTTTAGAGGAATGTAGACTTTGGGACTTTGGATTAGAAAAGCAGTTGAACGCTTTGAAGTGGGGGCTTAACCCATCATCCTCGTAGGAAGGTGGAAGACAGTAGTGCTAAGACTGGTTTGAATTGTGGAGCCCTTGCTCAAGGAGTTTCAGAGGAGAATGTTAGTGTGTGGTCTAGATGCTGCCCTTTTGATATTTTGGTGAGGGATGAGGCTGCTTTTTGCCCTTGTCCGAAAAGTCTGCCAGAGGCTCAATTAAAGAGTTTTGGATTAATTTCATTGGCAGAGGAATTTTCAAAACAGCCTAGTATTGACTGTCATGTGTTCACTCTTGTGAAGCTCTGTAAGGAAAAAGAGCAAGCTGAGCAATGAAAACAACAACAACAACGAAAACATTAGTTGTGGGCCATTAGTTGTGACCAAATTGATGTCCAAGGGATGTGCTCTCACAGGGGCTATGCTGATTTAGAATTTCTGCATTGCCACCTAGGACCATGGTGACATCCAGCCCAGACTACTGCTGGGGGCCACATTTAGGTCCATGGCCCTGGGGCAGCTGAACTCTGAGTTGATATCCATGGCTTCTGTTGCTACCAAGGGCTGTGCAGAGTCCTGCAGTCTGGGCAAATACCTTAGGCCATGCTGATTTTAGAGGGTCGCGCTGCCTCCAGGGCCATGCATACCTGGTGGCCTGTGCTGCTCCCCAGTGCCATAATGTTGTCTGGACCCAAATGTGGCCCTGGGTCATGTCTGTGTCCATGGTCCTATCACAGTGAGGTTGATGCCTATGGTCTTGGGGCCATAAAAGGCTGAGCAGATACCCAGAGTCTGGGATGCTACCTGGGACATGTTAGCATTTTGGGCCCATGCTGCCAATGGGGCCATGCTACTGGGCAATTGGCAATGTCAACTAGGGATACAATGACATTCAAGTCTGGGTTTTTGCCAAGTACCATTTCTGAGTCCATGGTTCTACTGCAGCCTAAGTCTGTGTTGATGTCCATGCCCTGTGTTGCCACCAAAAGACACACTGATACCCATGATCTAGGTCTCCACCTGTGGCCTTCTTGGTACCTGAGGGCTGTGCTGCTGCTGGGCCCAAACAGGCATGAGTGACAGGTCCTGCCACCAGAGACCAGGGTGGCATATGGACCTGAGTTGTGGCCAGAGCCATGTCTGGGTCTGTGGCCCTGTTGCAGACAGGACCTGTGCTGATGTCCAAGACTCCTGTTGCCATTGAAGGTTGTGTGGATGCTTGGGATCTGGACCCACACCTAGAGCCATGTGGGGATTTGAGGTTCACAATGCAATTGGGTCCATGCTGATCTAAGTGACCTACACCGCCAAACAGGGCCACAGTGACATCTGAGCCCTAGTTGCTGCCGAGGATCATCATGTGTGGGTCGGTGGTCCAACCACAGCTAGGGTCTGTATTGATGTCCATGGCCTGTCGCACCACTAAGGTTCACACAGACATCAGGGGACTGGGATACCACGTAGGACCAGGTTAGTATCTAAGATTTGAGCCTCTGCCAGGCCTATGAAGATCTGAGTTGCTTACAGCAGCCAGCCAAGGTCAGGGTGTCTTCCAGGTCTAACTGCTGCTAGGGACAGTGTCCGAGTCTGTGGCTCTGTGGCAGCCACATCTCTGTTGATGTATTGATGTCTATGTGTTGTTGGATGAGGCCACTTGTTTGTCCTGGCTGCCCAGAACCAAAATAACCACACAGAAACTGTATTATTTAAAACACTGCTTGGCCCATTAGCTCTAACTTCTTATTGGGTAGCTCTTACATCTTAATTTAACCTATCTCTATTCATCTGTGTATTATCATGTGGTCGTGGCCTATTAGCAAAGTTTTAGCATGTCTCTCTGACTCTTTCCTTCTCCCAGCATTCAGTTCTATCTTCCCCGCCTACCTAAGTTCTGCCCTATCAACAGGCCAAGGCAGTTTCTTTATTCATTAACCAATGAAAGCAACACATAGACAGAAGGAACACCCACACCATTTGTGGCTCCAATTACCACTGAAAGTAGTGAGACTAGTGCTGCACAGAGTTGGCTCTGCCCTCACTTTCTGCGGCAATAGGAAGAACTGGCCCTGCCCCTTGGGCACAGCACCATGCTGGGGCAGCATACTAGAGCTGTACCCTGCCCCCTCCCTCATATGCCATGGGGTGGCAAGGGTGAGGACTGCCTCATATGACCTCTCCTTACCATCCCTTGCTACCTCTTGTGGCAGGCGAAAGACCCAGCCTTGGGGGCACGAGATTGGAAGAGCTGGTCCTGCACCTCACCAAGGGCAGCAGTCTGGAGAGTGGATCCTACACCTTGCCTGGGCCAAAAGCAGAGATAGCCCTGCTGGCATGAGTGTGGGAGAGCAGGAGAACTGACCCATCTCATTGCTGTCTGCCGCATTGGGTGAAAGGCTCGGCCAGTGCTGGAGACCTTGTCTGGGTGGTGGTGATAAGGGTAAGTTGGCAGGCTGACCAACCCAGCCATCACCCAGGCCTAGAAGCGTATCTATAAGATATCAACCCCAACATACACCTCATCTATGAACTTCTGGAACATGTGAAGGGGCCGGACCTGCAGATCTCTACAGGATCTCCATGATACAAGGCAACAATAGGATATCCAAGAGGAGTCCCAGTGAGGCCCAGCATTGATAGTGTAATAGAAGCCAGAGGCCTTGGATCAGACCAATGAACCCTTACAAGTATAGATGTATATGCTAAAGGTAATACTTTGTGACCCACTGGGCAACACTATAGCTTCCATGCCCAGATATTTTTTATTTGTTGTTTGTTTGTTTTGCTTTTAAATTTTGGCTTGGGGGGAGATTGCAAGGGCAGAGGACAAAATTGAGGGGACAGGGAGATCAATGAAATTGGGATGCATGATGTGAAATCCACAAAGAATCAACAAAATGTTAAAAAATGAAAAGTCAAGAGAAATCATACTATTAACTATCTACGCCTTAAAAAACCTATAATACACATAAGTCTATATATAAATGTATATTTATAGATTAAATAAAATTTTCTCATATGAACTGACTCTGCTCCCTTCAAGATCATCTAACAAAATCCTAACACCAGGCACAAGAAACTGTCCTTAAAGTTGGTCAAGGTTTTCCAAGAGAATCCTAAAACACTGCAGGCTTTGGATGTTACTGCCTTTGGATGTCCCCCACCAGAGGTGGGAGGTAAGCCCTTACTGCTGAAAACACCGTGCACTTCAGAAATGGGGTTCAGAAACCCCTGAGCTACAATTGACCCAAATGTCACCTCCCTAGGGACGAACTTTCATTGTCCAAGAAGGTACCATGTAATCTTCTAAAGGAGATATGATTGTCTAAATAAGAATAGACCTAATAGTCTCATATATTTGAATGCTTAGACACCAGGGAGTGGTTCTACTTAGAAGGGTTAAGAGATGTGGCCTTGTTGGAGGAAGTGTGTGACTGGGGGTGGGCTTTGAGGTTTCAGAAGTCCAAGGAAGGACCAATGACTCTCTGCTCTTCTGGATGCAGAACTTTCAGGTATTTCTCCAACTCCATGTCTGCCTGGAGCTACCATGATGATAATGGACTAAACCTCAGATACTGTAAGAAAGCCCCAATTAAATGCCTTTCTTTTACAAGAGTTATTTTAGTTATGGTGTTTCTTTACAGCATTAGACCACTGACTAAAACAGGATGTAGCCAACAGTCCTACTGAACTATGATGCCTATGAACTAGAACAAGGACCAGAAAGGCCCAATAACCCTAAGGGTGCGGTAAAAGCATGTATACTTAGAAGTAACCAATAGCTCTCTAATTAGACTTCAGACATGCTCAATAAGAGGAAAGTCATTCCTGGTACTGGAAATCCACCCAACTACTGAGGGGTAGTGAGGTCATGGATCTTGATGGAGAACTTGCAACTGACACTTTACTAAACCACCATAGTCCCTTACTACATTCTAAATATGTGTCCTTATAACTAAAGAAAAGTGTAGGCCTTAGCCCCACCAAGAAAACGTACCCTTGAAACAGAAAGAAGCCATTACAAAAACTCATAACCAAGCAAAATGCAGAGTTCAGCTCAGCCTCAATGAATACAACTACGAAATGATCCTGCACCCGAGGCTCAGGGAACATTTGGAACAGAAGGTGGAAAGATTGTAAGAAACGGAGGAATAGAGGGTTTACTGGAAGACTGTCGGTCACTTTCTTACACAAAGAACTACAGGCAGCTATGCTGAGAGCAAATAAATAGTCTTTTCAGCAGAGTAAACCAATTATTTATTCGATATGAAATGATCAGTCCCGAAAGCATACATACAAGAAACTCTATACAGACTGATCAGGCTGTGTTGTTGTATTTGGCAATTTGTATATATATACTATTTTTATATTTAGGCAAATATTTGCGGCAATTAATTAAGAATAGAGGCCATGAGTTTGAAAGACATGTAGGGGTAGGGGTTGTGGGAGGGGTTGGAAGGAGCAAAGGAAAGGAAACAATGATAATCATAATCTCAAAAATAAAAGAGAAAGACTTTTTCACTAAAAGAAATGAGAATGACTAGAACATGGAGAAAATATAAATATTAACCTCAAACTGCTAGGCTTGTCAAATACCATGATGCCTTTTCTCTAAAATAATAATAATGCATATAAAGAGAAACGAGCTGCTAAAATGTTAGATCAGCTTTCTGTGTGTAGCATATGTCTACACATGTACAGTATGTGCTTGTGTGCATGGGAGTGCTCGCGCATATGTATATGCATGCATTCCTAGGCTAGAGGTTGCTGTCAGTCCTCCTCCACTGCTATGCTGCACTCTTTCTTTAGAGACAGGGTTTCTCACGGAACCCAGAGTTCAGAGATTAGCTATCCTGGCTGACCAAGGATCTAAGGAAGAGCTTATTGATCTCTATTTGCTCCATCCCGTTACACATGTGTACTATCATGCTTGACTTTTGCACAGGTGATACAAATCTAAACATAGGCTTCCATACTTACGGGACAGGCATGTTGACTGAGATATCTCCCTTAAATTTTATTTACATTTAAAGCATGCATGATAAAAATATGATCTTTTCCCCTCCAAACCATGTCATTTTACTCCATTGTAAATTTTCTAGACAAGACATAGCTGTTTGCCTTACTCAGGAATGATGAAGCTAAGCAGATTTCTAAGGGATTCCATAGAAGAATGATTCGGGTCATCTCTTGGACTTGGGGAAAGGACTATGGAGATATGAGATGGCAGAATGTCACATGAATCCCGAGAGAAATGGTTTTAATGTCTACATCCTACTGCAAACAATCCTGTCTGCCTGACTGCAAGACAGAAGCCCCAGTAGCTTTGTTCTGGGACGGCTTCCAAGAACTTTCTATGGACAGCAGCCTTGGAGGACACAATGTCTTACTCTGCAGCAAACATGAAGTTTCTTCATCTCTGAGGGGGGTGACGATTATGACTCCCACTGCGTCAGAGCTTTGCTGGGCAGGTTTACCTTTATATGCTATTGAAGCTTTGCCATTCCAAGTCATGTCAAGTGCTCACAGAACTCCCCTGTGAAAACAGTGTTCCTACGGCTCCATCCCTGGTGTCTTGGGGGGGGGATGGGGAACAAGGGAAGCAGCGGTGACCAGAAGACACTTGCTCCGTGGGTTGTGACCCGGAGGGCCCTGTCTTCTGCTGCCATCTTTGAATCTTGGAGAGACTTGTTAGCTTGAAAGCACAGCGAGAGCTGAAGCCCTGATCTTTCCCGTTTCTGGTCTTTCCAGTCTCAGCTTTTCACCTTCCCTCATTCCATCAGGTCAGTCACAGGACAGTGGTCCTCTATCCTTCTTTTCTACTTGGTGTCACTTTTTTCCTGCAATATTTTTGTTTCTGAAGAAGCTTGGATATACCACGAATCACAGAGGCTTATTAGCAAACAATGTATATTCGGAGGAATGACCAAAAGTTCAAAAAAGTTTCTGCCGTCTGTAGTGGATGAGCCGAGAGAAGCGTGAGCATTAGCGAGGTGCTGGGTTGGAGCAGCCTCTTTCCTCTGCACTGGTCAGCTAGAAAATTGGTCATAGGAGTCTGGACTAGTGTTTTTCAGGGTTTGTTCTAGCATTCCTAGCTTTCTAGGGATTTTATTTCCTCTCTCTACCTCTCTCTCTTTCTCTCTCTCTCTTTTTTTCTTTTTGATGTGCTAGGCCAGCTAAGTCCTCGATACATTTCCAGAAAACTAAAACTCCATATCTAAGCCTGTTGAACCTCTTGTCACACACACATTTGAAAGAATGATACTTAAGGGAAATAGAAAATGACACTTCCCCCCTCATCTTTTGAAGACGGAATGATCCACCCCCCTCCAATTCTACCAAGAGATTCCCAGCTCATTTTCCCTAGCAAGAGCTTTAAAGTGTAAAAAAACTCATCAAACATCTTTCCCTCTGAGACAATGTCATCGGAGTTCAAAGGATGCAACAGCCCTGCAAACTGCTGTCTTGTTCCAGCGATAAGGGCTTGGCTTTCATTGTACGTTTGATTCGAAGAAAATCAAATCTGTTTTTATGTACACTATGACTATAACTAAATCAGGAAATTAGGAGAAATAATCTATTTTTGCAGACAGCTATGGGGGGTGGGGCTCCCTTTTTTCATCTTACATTGACTCTCCAGTTCACTTGTATCTCATTCTCTGGCAGGCTTGAATATTCAAAATGAAAGCATCCTTTTGCTTCGATGTAATGAGGAAAACCACTGCAGCTCTGGGAAATAATGCCGTCTCTTTTCTGCAGTGAGCCCCTTTCAAGCCTTCCCTGGCTGAAAAACAGAAAGCGACTCACATTTGTCTGTACATTTCCCCTTGAATCTAGTCATAATTCTTGCACCAGAACGAGCAGAGTTTAAAAACACGCATTAAGATTCCAGGGCCGCTGACCTACTGAATTAGGATCCTGCAGACTCATTCCTTCAAAAAGATCTCTTAGGATCAGCAGTTTTCATCTAGAATATGCTAATCTATTAGGTCGATTGTAGCCCATGCAAAGGTAATCTTCGGGGTTTTGGCAATGAATTGCATACATGGAAGCTCGCAACCCTTGTAGTCAAGTTCACATGGCTACCAGGTCATTAAAACTGGATGAATTCATTTACTTCTTCCAGAGTAAAGTAGAAAGTTACTGTCAATAGTTTTTCATGATTTTGTGTGTGCGTCTGTGTGTGTGTATGTGTGTTTGCTAGTTTTTGCAACAGGACAACATGCCTGAAAATGATGGAGGAAGGACAAATGAGGCTCGGGTTTCTGAGGTTTTGGTCTGTGGTCCTTTGGCTCTGTTGCAGGATTTTGGTCCAATGATAAGGCAGAGAACCATGGTAGGAGCACGAGGAGGACATAGCCACTCACCCTGTAGAGCAATAGGTAAGAAAAGAGGGACTAAGCAAAAGCTTTGGCTTTGCAATTACCAAGTTCAAGGCCATCACAGTACTGCAGGAACACATAGTGCATTGGCACTCCTCCAAGTCCCCGAGATCCCCAAGGTTCCAGCATTTCTCAGAAACTTGAGTCTGAACTCTTGAAATAAAAGGCAAACATATATTTTGAAGTAAACTGAAACTAAAGGGCTAATTTTAAACCTACAAGTAAAAACATTTACTAAGGCGATGTGTTAACAATAATTTCGTATTGGTTCAAATATTTTCTAGATGTTCAACTTCAAATATCTTATTTTCATATTTCAAAACATTTGCTCTATAAATATCTTAATCAAACATTAGTGGGTAGAGCCAGAAGGGAGAATCTTGACTCTTCCCCTCTCTAGCATGCCTGCTCTCCTGGGTATGGTATTAAAACTCTTAGTGACAAGCAAGACCACACAAGGAGGACAATTTAGACAACCAGGGTGTGTTTTCCATTGTCACTTCTGTTGCCTTTCAGCCTCCTATACAGAATCAGGTGTCTGTAACATTGTAACAAACAAGCTAACCAAATGGGAAATTAAAAACACTACAAGTTTCAGAATCTATGGGAATCCTCACCTCCATCCGCCAGCTCTTTGCTGTCACTGCACTTTATCTTACAACAAGAACACCGTCAGTGAACGGTTACAGACGAAGTTAGAAAGCCAAGCTGCTCTTTCACGTGGTATGTTAAGCTCTCCCCACTCTATCCCAGTGCTCGTGGGTTAGTGATGCTGACACGATTGCTTCACGGTGTTCCAATTGTTCGCTTTTAGCAAATACCTCTTGAGTATTTAGGGCATCTCCAGCGGTACTCTACCTGAGGATTTCTCTTTGCAGCCACCTCAGTACATGTGGCTTTTGCCCTCTGAAGGCTAACATGCCCTTGGAGGTCCCCCTGTTATCCTACCCCTCTCTCTTCTCTAGGGTTCTTCTGGCCAGAGTCCAGAGCCTCCACTGACAATGAGGGACTCCCAATTGGACATTGTGTGAAGCCTAAGTTGTCCCATCTTAGACATTGTTACCCTCTTATTTCCTAAGTTCCATGTCATTTCACCAGTTTTTCTGTTTCTTTATTTCGTCCTTCATCCTGTTTGTACCGTGTGTCTGCAACCTGTGTGTAGTAAATCAACAGAGAGTGGGTCCATCCTGGTTTTGAGTTGCTCAAATAGCATAATGTTTTAGAGTTCAGGTAAAAAAGGAAAGAGAATATTGAAAAATAGAGGCTCAGATTGCTTTAATGACCTGTAGTGGGTATCAAGTGTGGATAGAATTAAAGACAAGTTCAAGAGAAGTATTTAAGGATGGTTCACAGTTATTCACAGGCAGGGTTCTACTTCTTGTACAGAGAAAATCCAAAATACCAGTGGCTTTGACATATACATGTGGTTTTTTTTCATATGTAAAAAAAATCATAAAACTGGGCAACTGGGCTGTGGCTAACATTGACCATGAACTCAATGTCTCTGAACAGCAAAGATCTAGTTAGCTTAGGAACCTTTTGTCTTGGCTTTCATGGTCTCAAAATGGCTGCTATACCACCTGCCTTCATGTATGAGTTCCTCACAGAATACCAAGTATTCCTCACAGAAGACCAAGCACATGAACAAAAAGCACTCTTCCAAATGTACCACATTGACCAGTCTGCTTTTTATCTTTGTGGCCCCAAAATGTGTCACTTCAGAATGGGCCCACTGATAGCCCAAATGAAAACATATGTCTTATTACCTAAGAAAGGGGGGTACTAATGATGATGTCCTTAATTGGAAGTCTCCAGAATAAAAGATGAGGTAAGGATTGACCTTTCTAATGCATTAATTAACTTACATTACTCTTAAATAATATGTTTTACTTTACAGATCCCAAAATCCGGGAAGATTACATAAAATCTCTTTTCAACGACAGACGAGTAAAACCTACGCAGTTAGTGAGAACCTAACTCTACATGTCTAGTGTGTACAAATTTATGCATACAGACATGTAGATATATGTTCACACACACACACACACACACACACACACACCGTGAAATTGAAGTCAGGTGCTTCAGCAAAGGCTTGAGTAAGCTCTGGCTGCCCAGACACTAGACCCTCATGGCTGACAGGGGTGTGTGGCAGTCTATGGTGACAAGCTTTTCTAGCACATAAGTTGCAGGTGCTTTCACAGTGCCACCTGGGAAATATACCCCAAGTTATGTTTCAGACAATATAACATGATATCACGTGGTGAGAAAAGACTACACGTGAAATCATACTAGGGTCCTTCAGAACAGGGAGCTGCAGGCAGGTGTCGCCACAGTGCGGGCCTCTGGTTGCTCAAACTCCAGCGGACACCTTCTATCTACACTTACCTCTTAAATTTAACTGTGTGGCTTTATGGATTTATCTGGAGCCTCCAGACCCTCCCTCGATTTCATTGATTTCTTGGCTCCTAAAGTAAAATCCTTCAAAGAGAAGAAAGATCGGATGCAAACATGAATGCGTCAGAGAAATCGAGGGAAGGATGCCCATCGGAAGGCTAAAGAAACAGTGGGGCCGTGGTTGCTGCCCAGCGGCCAGGTCTGCAAATCAGAGACCGGCCAAGTTCCTGTCAGTTTTCTTTGTAATTTGGCGCCACCTTGTGGCAGCTAGGGAAGTCAGCGTCAATACTAATGGGGACCTTTTCTGCGTTTTCCTAACTGGAATGTCTTATCCAGAGCCAGCGCTCTGAGAAGTGGCAGTCACATGGCTTTGTAGCAGGTTGATACCTAGGTCAGCTAGATCAGCTAAATATGGTGGTGTTTGAGCGGCAAGAGTACAAGAATTGAAAAAAGTAGACACTGCCCTTAAGAAGTCCTGCAACCCTTGTAACAGTTTAGGCGTGGGACCGGCCCCGCAGCCGACAATGCTCCAGATTCACTGACAGGACACAGACAAGACCTTGCTCATTTAAAGTCACTCTTCTTGTATCTAATGGTCACCAAGTTAAGGGAGTCTAAGTAGAGCGATCACAGGCTTAACAAATGTCACTAGGACAAAAAAAAAATAGCTTTCAAGTTTTATGAGGAATTAGAGAATATGAACAGTCATCTGGGTTGTCTGTCCTTTAATGTTTCTGTGTGAAATTTAATTTACTCGTGTGTAAGATTGGTGTCATCTCTCAATGGATTTTAAATTGTCCCTAACTGTACTTAGTGCTTGGTCCCCAGGGATGTGATACTCAGAGGTATAACTTTGGGGAAGGTTTGGGACCATGAGGGTTTAGTCGCCCATCTTATGGGTGGAAGGGAAGGGGGTGGAAACTTAATATGTGGGACCTGATTGAAAACAGTGGGTTGTTGGGAACATTGACTTTTGTGGCTTTGGATTCTGTAGGCATTTTCAGGGACTGGGCATTTGACTACTCCTGAAGGATCTCTGTGTCTACTTGCAATCTCATTTAAACCTCACTCTCCATCCATCTTGCTATGGCAGGCCATACTTCCAGCTGTTGTGTGTTCCTCCAAGCCTCAAGGCTGCCTGTTTGGGGGAGGTTGGGTAAAGCACTGGGTCATAGAGCAGTGACATAGAAAACAGCGTGAATACTGAGCCTTCACCGACAGAGCCAGGGTGCCCTGCACTCCAAGCTGCACAAGAAACCAAAGTTCGAGAATAGCAATCCAGGTCACACTGGGGAGACAGGAAGAAAGAACTGTGTTGGATTTCATAGTTTAACTACACTGAACCTCACAGAAGAGAAAGTGAGAAGTTCACTTGAACGCATTGACACAGGAGAACACCTCCTAAATATAACCCCAGTAGCACAGACACTGAGAGAAACAATTAATAAATGTGACCTCCTGAAACTGAGAAGCTTCTGTAAGGAAAGGACAAAGTCAACAAGACAAAATGACAGTCTTTTAGACATAAAGCAAAGAAAGACCAGCCTAAAATTCACAATCCCAGAGAACCTAGACAACAAAGAGGATCCTAAGAGAGACATACATGGATCTAATATACATTGTAAGTAGAAAAAGGCAAGATCTCCTGAGTAAATGGGAGCATGGGGACCATAGGAAAGGGTAGAAGTGGAGGGAAGACAAAGGAAGGGGAGCAGAGAAAAATATATATAGCTCAATAAAATAATAAAAATTAGTAACACATTAAAACAAGAAAAAATAACACAATGAGAAGAAATCATTTAATATTCAAGAAATGAAAGTGTTTTGTGTATAGCTCAGTCAGCACCAGAAACACTAGTTCTATTTATGAAATTTTAAATGTCAGATCTGTTTTTACTTTTAGCATTTGCTTATAGTTTGAGTCATTAGTTGAAACTGAATTCAAAGACAAAGATAACTTGAAGTATACACCTAGGAGTATGGTAACAAGTGCTCAGCTCTTGATATATATGTGTGTATGTATATGTGTGTATGTGTGTGTGTCAGAGAAAAAAGAAATCCGATGAGTTCTCTATTGATGAAATACTGAATTGTTATTACACCATACTGTTTAATTGTAATGTTATTACACAATACTGTTTAACTGTAATTGTTATTACATGATTATGTTTTATTTTTTTCTTAGCAATGCTGGGGAGTGAAACCGTGGTCTTGGACATGCTAGATAAGCACTGTGCTGCTGAGCTAACTCCTAGCCCAAATATTTCACCTTAAAACAAAATAATTATGGTGTCATTTGTTTGTTGTGTGACTTTTGGTTCAACAGTTATAGTGTTCTCAAAGTCGTTGGAAAAAGTGGGACCCCCATGTACCTCTCTAGTTCACTCTTAGGCCACAATGTCATAGGCTAGAAACTGTCCTGGAGATAATATGTTTTAGCCACTGGAGTTTCTTTTCTCCCCTCCAGCAAATTATCGCACCATAAGTTTCCATTTTCCCCAATGTCGTTTCTGCTGTAATAATGGCTTGAGGATTCAAATCCTGTGATGTTATTGTGACTTCAAAGCCTTAAAACCGCAATTGAATGAGGCAGTTCATCTGTCATTATTCAAATATGAAGCAATTATGATGAAATAAAGATAAAATTCCATTGAGAACTACTCCAATCAATTTTCACTTATATTTACCAGGAAACATAAAACAATGCTTAGCAGAGTGAGTTTGGGTAATAAAATGGAGGGCTAAAAGGCACAAACTGCAGACCTATAGCTGAGACTTGTGATGGCTTCAGGGTGTGTAAATAAAATGTGCCACCAATACAGAGTGCAAGTTTGTTTGCTTGTTAAATAAAAGGAAAAAGTAACACCCTAAACACAGAACACAAATCTGCTTGTACCTGGTCAAAATAGTGCTCGAACGTGTTATCCAATTGAACACTTTTATAGAAAACTGTGCTCAAGTGTGTATGCCGCCCAAGAAAAGCTGCAAGGAACTTGCTTGGATTTTCTTCTACTCAGTGAGGATATTAAATGTCGTGAAAGACACACGCTGCATCAAAAGTTGAACTTTTTATTCTGCCTGAGAGTTTTACATTTTCTCATTTATGCCAATTCACTTTTTATAACTTTTCATCTGTTATCCTCCACCTCAGTACTTCCCCCTTTAATCTCCATTTCAATACTCACTTGCGGGAATTAGTTCAGTTGACCCAAAATGCCAGGCATTTGAACATCAGAGCTCAGAAAGGAGCTAGAGATAGGAGGGTAATATATGACATGATGTCATAGAAGAGTTTCATAGATTCGATTTTTATGCACTATTCCTCCATTTCGCATGACTTTGTCACAAAGATTTTCCATTAACCATGTTGAGTTCTCATGATGTCCAAACTCATATAAGCATAATGTCATGCTTTTAGTTATGATGATTTATTATTTGTTTATTGGTGTAGGAGGTCCTTCTGCATTTGTGTTGTTTTCATTGGTTAAATAAAGAAGCTGCCTTGGTCTTTTGATAGGGCAGGACTTAGATGGGTGGGGAAAAGAGAACAGAATGCTGGGAAGAAGACAGAGAGAGAGAGCCACCACCATGAAGCTGCCAAGTCAGACACGCTGAATCTTTCCCAGTAAGACACGACCTCGTGGTGACACACAGATTATTAAAAATGGGTTGAATCAAGATGTGAGAATTAGCCAATAAGAGGCTAGAGATAATGGACCAAGCAGTAATTAAATGAATACAGTTTCTGTGTAATTATTTCAGAAGTTAAGCTAGCTGGGCGCCGGGAACACAGCCCGCTCCTTCATACTACAGTTTATATTTTCTTTCATTCATAATTTCAAAAATAGAAAGAGCTGGTTTGAATTTGCGATTCAGATCTCTGAGGTTTGCTACTTTGCAGGAGTGATATAGGTAAAGAGTGAGCCCACTATTGCGGGTGCACAAATGTTCTAGAAATGGCACGTGCGTGCCAGATCTTTGTCGAACAATTAGATGGGGGCTCTGTACATGAATGAAGATGAAAGCAGAGTACAAAATTGCAATGCGAACCCAAATGAGGGGTCTTCAATTTTGCTATGGGTATATTTAGATACCTTCCATAAGCCTGCTAGAGGAGATGAACTCTACACTCAACAGAAAGGGTCTCTTGCTAAGCAAGTGACAATTAAGTAGATTTGAGGAATGAGTGGAAAATTAGCAGGGGCAATATATGAGAGACCCCATGTGAGCCGAGCATGGCTAGTGCTGCAAAGCAAGAGAAAGTCGTTCTAAGTCTTGCTGAAGGACAATGAGAGGAAGATGCTGGTGGTAGCTTCAGAAGGTATCAGAGCAGATATCCACTCTGTCCCCACATTCCTGGAAATGAGGATAGTTACCAAAAGGAACCAGCTGAGCATAACTGTCTTTTAAAGATGCCATTGCATAGTGTACCGTAAGGAACTCAGGATGGGAGACCACCATGAAAGAATTACGAAGATGCACTTTTACCCATCCAAACAACTCTAAAAGTGCCGTGTTCTACTAGGTGAGCCAGCTAATCTATTCTTCTTTCTGTAATGGATTACAGTTTGAACAATGGGGATGGAGAAAAATGAATCGAATTTTAAGTCAATGTGAGATGAGAAGCAGTACAAGGCAATGATTGGCTGTATATAGGTCCTTTAAGGGAGGGTTCAGTTAATGAGTGGTTAGATGTATTAGACCATGGATCCATGGGGAGGTAAGCTGAGAGAAGGGAGGAGGATGGTGGAGGTCAAAGTTAATTGAGGGTGGTGGGGAAGGTAGTGAGTTCATTTTTTAACATGTGGAGTGTGGGTGGGAGCAAAACTCCTCTGTAGATCTGTTCAGGGAGGAAGAGTCATCCCATGTCAGTTTTGAAGACTTCTTGGCTAACAGGTATCTGGAGAGTGAGGCATGCACACCAAAAGTAGGATGCAGTAGACTGAACTCAATGTACATTTTAATTTTCTGAAATCTTTGGTATGATATGAGCCTATTACACTTACATCAACCTGGAGAAGGGCTATAGACATTCTGTTAAAGGAACCTATTAAGAATATGCAGCAGGATAAAGGGAATAATTTCAATAATGACTGACTTTCAGTTCTCCCTCCTGATAAAGGGTAAGACTCTTTATCAGCAAAATCAGACACACTAGGCTCCAAAGTCAGTCCCAGCACTTATTTGTATACAACATTCCTTCCATGTATGCTTGCATGCCAGAAGAGGGCACCAGATCTCATTATAGATGGCTGTGAGCCACCATGTGGTTGCTGGGAATTGAACTCAGGATCTCTGGAAGAGCAGTCAGTGCTCTTAACTTCTGAGCCATCTCTCCAGCCCCTGGCACTTATTTGATCTTTTTCCTTTGATAAGTTCTTGAACTTCTTTAGTGTTAGAACAGCAGTACTAGATGGTGGCAGTATGGCCTCTCTTGGTAGATTATTGAAATCTTGAATAAGCAAAGTGGACTGATGCTTCCTGGTGGGAGATGGAACTAAAACAGCACCCATTGTGTAGCAGAGCTCAGATCAATCAACACAAAATTTTAAAGGTTTTATTTTTCTCCTTTTATAGAATACCACCACGTGTAAGTACTAAATAGCACAAACCTGTTTTCCACATTAACTTAACAGTAATCTTCTTACTGCCAATCCCATGTATGGGATGACATTGGATATCACCCAGAAGCCACAAATAGTGCAAACACAAGTCCTACTTTCAAAATGTCTAGTAATATACGGCCTACAAGAGTAAAACAGCAAATAAAAATAAAAGGCAATTTGTGGGTATGAAAAATATTTTTAAAGGGATGGGGAGGCAAATAGTGGACCACCTCTACATGAAGATGTGGATGTGGCAGTTTGACTGATCACTGCTCTCATGTTTGCCTGGAGCGCTTAGGGTATAAGATTCCTTCTTTATTAAGCAATTGCTCATACAGAAGAGGTTAAAAGCCAGCCATGTAGTGCTGAGTTTGCCTTCAAATTCCAACTCCATCAGTAGCTGCAGCACAACCCTGGACATATTACTTATGCTTTGAAACTCTGGCTGTGAAGTGGAGAGTTCTATTGCCTGTCACATGCATTGGTTCACGGTGTAAAAGATGATGCGACGCCCCTTACATGGTTTCTGACCTACAACAAAATTCAACAGAGAGTGGTTGGCATGCTAGATAAAAATAATCCCTTTACCTTGCACAAATTCTATAAACATTGAGGTAAGTGTTCACAACATAGCCAGCCATGGGTTGGATGATATAGCATGATTAAAAAATATTTGATAGTATTATTTCCAGACAATTTTGGAAAAATATTATTAATCCTAACAAAACGATCCAACTGACAATGCTTTTTAAGTGAGGGAATTCTGTTGGATCCTCTGAACAGTTGTGGGTTCCCATCAGTTCTTCAAGAGCCAAAAGGTTGAAAAGCATTTCCCAAAGCTTCATAAGAAGACAACCCAAGAACTGTGTTTGAAGTCACAATTACTTTCTTATACATGACTTTTCTTTTTAACTGTTTGGAAGGTTTAGAATTATATGTCCAAATGCCAAGAGACTGCTAGTGTAACAGCACACGCCATCTCAGCGTTGGGGAGGCTAATGCAGGGAATATCCGAGTTCATGTTCAGTCTGGGCTACATAGTCAGACCATGTTTCAAAATTTGTAAAATGTTGGTTTTTTTTTTTACATAAAACACATCATTTAAATTTAATTATTTGAATCCCTTTATACATAGTTTGGGAAATTTAAACAATAAATATAATATAATTTGTAAAATGTTTAGGAGAATTTAAGTAATATTAGTATGTTAGCATTGTTGTCTAGTAAAGTGTGCATGCTTATTGTTTTAAATACCTTGCATGTCTTGCAAGGTTTGCTACATTAGAATATTAGATCATGCCTGTAATCATACCTTAGAATGTACAATTACATTCTTGATTGAACTTTAGATCAGTACTAAAATATTAGTTTACATTAGTATTATAGCATTTGTTGATGTTGTTATATTTCAGATTTTAATTTAGTAGATTTTATAATAATTATGTAAGCACCCAGAATATCTTTGTGATAATATATTTAATGAGCTCAATGAGTTTTTAAAATTTGTACCTGCATTTTAAAGTATTTATAGAAGATTTCTAAATATCTCCAAATATTTATGAAATATTTCCTACTTCAAAAGGTTCTTGTTTTGAGAAAACAAAATTAGGCATAGTTATTGAATTTTATTTTTCACCTTTTACAAAAGAAACGTTCATAAGCTGGACAATTTGAGTCTCTTATATAATATGCATGTATATAGATTTATATATGTTTACATACATATATGAATATTTGTATATATCCATCCCTTTAAAATTATAAATGGAAAAGAAATCATCTGGCTAAAGGTCACTGAGTGTCTGACTGTCACTAAATTGAGTGGAATGACAACTGGTTTCCCAGAAGAGATCTCAACACCATTAGGAGTTCCTCTGAAAATTGCTGCGACAGTTTATCAGGAATGCTAATTTCTTCCCAGAAGGAGGGGGTGATTTAACAGCTCGGTCTCAGGCCAGGTTAAGGGCAATTTGCCTCTTTTCACATCTTTAATTATTAAAATTTCAAGACTTACACATGGAAGTGTATGCACTATTTCTCATTTTAGTGGTTGCTAAAGAATTAGTTCTTTTTCTTTAATAAAAGAAAAAGCTACCTCATATTATACTCTCAGGCACCTGAAATCTTCTACACTTACCCACAAAGATCTCAAAATATTCTCACTCTGAATGAGTGCTTTTCAAAGGTTGCAATGGATGTATTTATATACTGAATGTCTATGTTTGCATGTCTATGTGTATATGATAACTTGACTAGAATATTTCTAGATGAAGTGTGAACTTGTGATGACATAGCATAAAGGACATGCTCATGGTTATCAGGCTCATTAGACTAAAGTCAGGACATCAGAAACCCCCAGGAGGAGGGGCAAGTAGCAAGGCAAGGCCATTGCCTCTGTTTCCAAGTCGTTGGGTCTGAGATTTTTTTTTCATATTCTTTTAGTTTTCATTCAAAAATTTACACTTCCTCCCCTTCTCCCAGTCCCCTCCTGCTCCCCCACTACCCCTCCCCCCGCTTCCTTAAAGGGGGCAGGGTATCCTGCCCTGTGTGAAGCCCAAGGCCATCCCTACTCCATCCCGGCCTAGGAAGGTGTGCATCCATATAGGCTAGATTCCCAAAAAGCCAATACATGCAAAAGAGATAGGTCCCAGTCCCATTATCATTGGCTTCTCAGTCAGCCCCCATTGGCAGCCACATTCAGAGATTCTGGTTTGATCATATGCTCATTCAGTCCTGGTCCAGCTGGATTTGGTGAGCTCCCATTAGATCAGGCACACTGTTTCTGTTGGTGGACCAGCCCCTCGCAGTCCTGACTTCCTTGCTCATCTTCTCCCACCTTCTGCTCTTTGACTGGACCTTGGGAGCTCAGTCCATTGCTCTGATGTGAATGTGGGTCTCTGTCTCTATCTCCATCCATCAGACGAAATTTCTATGGTGATGATCAAGATATTAATCAGTGTGACTATGGAACAAGGCTAGTTCAGGCACCCTCTCCTCTGCTGCCAAAGTACCTAGCTGGGGACATCCCCATGGACACCTGGGATCCCCTCTAGAGCCAAGTCTCTTGCCAATCCTAAAATGACTCCCTTAGTGTAGATATCTTATTCCCTTCTCCAATATCCACCCTTCCTCCATCTCCACCCTCCCACTCCCCCAAGCTCTCCCCAGTCCTTCCCTTCTCCTTTCTCCCTCCCCCTCTCCCCTTCACCCACCCCCACCCCTACCTCCACCCCTATCCCCACTCCCATGCTTTTGCCCGGTGATCTTGTTTGCTTCCAATTTCCAGGAGGATCTATGTATGTTTTCCTTTGGGTTCACCTTG
Organism: Ondatra zibethicus; assembly: GCA_004026605.1. NCBI lineage: Eukaryota > Metazoa > Chordata > Mammalia > Rodentia > Cricetidae > Ondatra > Ondatra zibethicus. The sequence continues at coordinate 21,356 of PVIU01003901.1, read as the reverse complement.
CTCTTGGCTTCTCTAGGCTTGTGAGCTATAACCTTGCCTCCCAAACAAAAGACGACCTTTAGTGAATGATGGGAAATGGGAGAGAGAAGTGAAGTATTTCATGGGAAAAGCAATCCAGTGCTCTGCAAGGCAGTCATGTACAAGAAGGGATAAGAAAGAGACTACCCAGTAGGTAACTCATAGGTCATTTAGAACCTCAAAGTGGCTCATACTTTAATTTCAGAGTGTCTAAGTATGTTGCTTTACTAGTAGTAGAGACTTGACTGGAATATTTAGGAGGCCTTCATAAATGTTGCCCTGGGTTATTCAGAAAACCCAATCTAATTACATAGTCTTTTAAAAGCTGTCAATTTTCCTAACTATTTCCAGAGCCTCTGGAACAATGATCATCCAAATACAAGCTGTTGACTCTGAAGACTGTAGAGTTGCCAGGAGCAAGAGATTTGGAAAGTCTTTGGAACTTGTGAAAGCCCAGAAAGGTGGTTCTCCCCAGCAATGAACACAAACCTGTTAGCAGCACTCTGACACGGCCCCCAAGCCCCATTGGGCTTCTGTCTACAGAGCTGTGAGAGACGCCAGTGCTTGTTTATACCACTGCTGCTGAGCCCTCTTCAAACCTGGAAGAACTTGGGGAAGTATAAGGTTGATGGAGTAGGTGCTGAGCTGTTAGCAGAAGCTGGGGACAGCCAGGAAGGAGAAGTCTATCGAGAAGGAGCAGATGGAAGTTCTTGGAAAACTTTTTTCCCAGAGAGTGAGGAATACAGCGATTGCTAGCTTTTTGGTTTTCTACCTTTGCTATTTCTTATGATTTAAGATTCTTCCCCATCTCTGATTCAGGCATGATATTAAAATATGATCCAAATATTTCTTGTTGCTATTGGCAGAGCAACAAGACCTATGTATGGACTTGACAAGTGAAACTGTGAACCAAAGGCATTAAAAAATGAACATACAGAAAGCATGGCTTCAGAACCAGAAAAACAAATGATCCTAGACCATTAAACATGTGACATGTGTGTATGTTTATGTATATGAGCAAGTGCACATATGTGTACCTATGGAGGTCAGAGGTCAATATTGAGTGTCTTTTTCATTTCTATTCACCTGACGCTTTGAAACAGTTTCTTTCACTGTACTTGAAGCTCACTAATTATTGACCAAAAAGTCTAGGAATCTACCTTTCTATTACTTTCCAAGACCTGGGATTATAGGCACATGCTACCACCCTGAGCTTTTTAAATGGTTCTGGTGAAACCAGACCAAAATCAGCTTTTCATTCTTCTGCAGAAAGCATGTTACTGACTGAGCACTTCCAGAGTCCGAGGTGACTATTTAAAAGCAGTTGCTCTCAATTGGTACAGGAAATGTCGGGCTATTAATTACTTGATTATTTCATTATTAGCTATGTGATGTTTAAATTATATCAGTTTTGAGGATAAAGCAATAGTCCAGTGATTGTTGTTAAGTGGCTCCTGTGGGACTCTTGGTTATGGGAGAAGGATTTTCTGTTTTAATATTGGCTAATTGTATTAATTCCTCGTTGTCTGGATTAGTTTTATGTAGAAAAAATTCACCATCACCTCCAGTTTCTCATACCATTTTCAAAAGTTACTGATCTAGTAGGAAAAAGAAACCTAAATTAAAAGTTTTTTTTTAAAAAAAAAAAAACCAACATTCTTTATTTTCCCTGAGATGAAGAACTGTTGTCTTGGCTGAGATGGAGCATCAAGGCTGTGTCTCATTCTCTGTGGTTTGGAGAGATGAGCTTTGGCTAGTGCCACAAATCTCAAATGGGCATGCTTTTTGAATATGCTTTCATGGTTTGGGGGGAATCACCCTTCCATGCCGTGAAGGGGGAGCGCAAGTGACAGGATTCTTATGTAATACCTGAAAACCAATGGCTCGTTCCTTCTCTCGGGGCTAAACCTCTGCCATGAGTCTCAAATGAGTGTGTAATGCTCTCCATGGAACTTCCCTGTCTTCCTTCAAGGAAAGAAGCAGGTTTTACGAAGACACTCAAACAGCTAAATAAGATAATGGCTAAAGGAATTGCTTGCAATTTTGTTATTTCTGCGGAGTGACAGCAGAGCAGCTGAGAACCATGGATCCTCACAGAGGCATAATGCAGAGAGTGATGGGAAATTGTCGGAGTAAGAACATGAAGGGACCTGCGCTAGACTGTGTGTTCCTGAATTTCAGTATCCAAAAGGGGCAGGGGCAGAGTTACCCTGATCTCAGTGAGACCAAGCGCTGGGCATCTTCAGGGGTGGATCTCTTGAAGGTCAACATTGCCCATTTTATTTATAGAGTTCAGTGCAGCCAGTTCTTATATACTGTTAGAAAACAGTGTACTTTCTTTGGTTCCAGGAATAGCAACTACCTTGGAGGCTGGAAAATCTAAAAATGTGATCCCATTTAGTGTGGCAAGGCTTGTTCTTGAGAGACATTGAGACAAATTTGTGTCCACCTTGTTATGTTCAGCCTATGCCCTCAGCTCCCTAAGAAGGGAGCCTACCTAGGTTACACACAATTTACCCTCTTCTTTAATTTGGCTGTGTTGGCCTGTGCACACTTAGTTGGAATGTTCAACGGTGAAACCCGCCGTATGGGAGGACTCCAGTGTATTTGGGTGGCACTGTCCCCTCGCTGACTCATTCATTCTTTTCTTGAAAGACTTCCTGCGAAGCTGAGCCATCTGAAGATTTCCAGCAAAGAGGAGGAGTGGCCTCCTTCATTACACCTTCAGCTGGCATCAAAACTGCCCATTTCCTTGAATAAAGCTTGGTAATGTGCTTTTGTTCCGCTCATTCTGATTTAGGTTTAAAGATGCTGGTGTTTATTTCTTCTCTTTACACAGGAATATTTTTCATTGTCTTTATGCTATGTTTATGTTTTATGTTTATGTCCTGTATGGATGTAGAGAATCAAAAAATGTTCAAAAATTGCAAACATGGTATTTTTAATGATGGTGATGGACTAATTAAACTGGCATTTTCTGGTTACAGCTTACATTGATTTCCACTTTCCGTCCATATAAAAATTATTTGGAAAAGCTTGCCTGAACTTGACTTCCTGCAAGTATAGTTATATTCAATTCTCTTTAGAGAGACTGCCTCAGCTATGCATCAGACCCCATACTTCCTTCAGCACTGTGGCTCCTCTGCTTCACCAAGCAATGGAGTCCACTTTCACATTGCTGGCTCTGGACCACATCTGGGGCCAAGCACAGATATGCATGTGAAGCTATTTGGAGATTTAGCACCTACCATCCACCTGAGTGAGATGGAACATTAGAAGGCATCTTAAAGGATCTTGCAAACACAGAAGGACCAAGTAACTGAGACTGATCAAATTTTTAGAGCTGCCGAACTATGGGCAAATAAAATCAAAGTTTTCATCTAACCACTGAATGTTGAGTTGTCCTTTATTCAGGAATATTGGAAATATCTACTTAAAAGAAATGTCTACAGATGCATGACAATCACATATCTGGAAAACTCTGCTCAGTTGTGTCTGGTGTTCTTAAATCAGGATCCCTGCATGTCCTCACATGAGCTTTCAGTGAAGCTGTGGTTTTGAAAATTGGGACTTTTAAAAAATATTCATTTATTCATTTTACATCCTGACTGCAGTTTTTCCTCCCTCCTCTCCTTTTAGTCCTTTCCCCTGCTGCCCCCACCCATCTGCTCTTCCTCCGTTTCTATTTAGAAAATAGCAGGTCTGCCATGGATATCAGCAAAGCATGGCTTATCAAGTGGCAGTAAGACTAAGTGCCTCCCCATGTATGTCCCCATAATGCTGGACAAGGTGACCCAGTATGAGGAGTAAGGTCCCAAAAGCCAATAAAAGAGTCAGAGACAACCCCTGTTCCCACTGTTAGGAGTCCCAGAAGAAAACCAAGCTACACGACTGTCACATATACGCTGAGGGCCTAGGTGAGTTCCATACAGGCTCCATGGCTGTTGGTTCAGTTTCTATGAGCTCCTATGAGCCAAGGATAGCTGATTCTGTGGGTTTTCCTATGGTGTCCTTGACACCTCTGGCTCCCATAATCCTTCTTCTGTCTTTACAGCAGGATTTCCCAAGCTTGGCCTAATGTTTGGTTGTGGGTCTCTGCATCTGTCTCCACCAGTTGCTGGATGAAGCTTCTCTGATGGTAACCGAACTAATCACCAATCTATGAGTATATGGTCAATTTTGGAAAATCGGGGACTTTTAAAAATTATTTATTTTTATTTGCACTGACATTTTTGCCTGCATGTATGTGTGGCATTACAGACAGCCAGGAGCTGCCACGTGTGTGCTAGGAACTGAATTCAGGTACTCTAGAAGAGAAGCTAGTATTCTTAGCTACAGAGCCAAGTCTCCATCCCTATGAAAATCAAGGACATTTTAAATAAGATTTTTTTTTCTTTTTTCCTTTTCTTTCACATATTCTAAAACCAACCTTACAAGCAGTGTAAGAAAGAGTTTTGGTTGCCCATACAATTATTCTTGACACTAGTAGATTATAAATTTCATCACGCACGAGAATAAATGAGAGTTGTTTAAACCTGGGCCCCATCCTCATCATACCTGAAAAAGCATGTTTGAGACAGTGCCAAAGAATTTGTCTTTCAGCAAGTACTAAGTTTCTGCAACTGCTGTTGGCCTGGAGCCAGCATTCGGGGAACCATTGCTCCAGGTCCTCAAAGGGAGGCAATGAATATTCAGAGTAGAAACTAGAAGCAAAGTATCCACCTTAAGGGTACCTACATGATTTTTTAAAAATAAAATAAGTTGTGGAAGAGCAAATAAAGTACTGAGGAAAGTGAGTGCAGAATATTGCTAGTTTGGTTTTCATGTCACAAAAGGGAAGACATTTGCTTGTGCTTAGAAAGAAGCCTAGATGAAGAAAGCATCCCAAACTAGTTTTAGTATACAGGGGCAGGAGCAGTGGTGTGAAATGTCCCAAGGAGATGGAGAGGCTCAGCCTTGTCCTGGTTTCTCTTTTGAGTAATTGCTGGCAAAAAAGATTTGCATTGCAGAAATCCAGGTTGGTTGCATAATTTACCATATGTAAACAGTGTTAAAATAAACTTTGATATGTAAGTGCATCTCTGTTATATTGACTAGAGGTCTTTTGAGTAAATACCTAGAAGTAGTTTTCCTCTTCTTCGTGATTTCTAGATTTATATAGCTACATATAGTCATGTATGCATGTACGGTATGAAAGTAGAACCAAAAGTGCTCAGGGAATAGGGGGACTAACAAGAGGGACTGGATGGGTACAGAGGTGTATGGAGTAAGAATTTTCACAACACATTGTTTACTTTTATGAAGATAACCTTATGTAGCATAGTAGCATACCCAATAAATATATATTAGTGCAGGGAAGATATTTGAATATTCACATGTCTCCCTGGCAGAAATCAGAGGGTAGGTGAAGGCTGATGTGAGCTAAGAGTGATGCATGGCTCTCCAAAAGTACACCTCAGGTGTATCTAGCAAAAAAAAAAAAAAAGTCTAGGTAAGAAAAGGGGCAACTTCTCAAAGTTGCTCATGGACGAACACAGAGTTAAGAAGTATTTCTCCCTAGATATCATTATGCCATTTAAGTTCCCACTCCCACCTAGTCCTTAACTATAAATATGCTGGGGGAAAAAAAAGCAACAAATAGTGATATTAGTTCTTAATCATTTACTGTGATCTAGATTTCTAAATTGATCTAGATGTAGCTACTTACTCAGTCTTCATCACAGTCCTGTAAGATAGATACCATTGCTGTCTTATGAAGATAGATACAGTGGACAAAATCAAAACATAAATTATTTTATTCTTTGTTATACATTGAAAAGTGACAGAGTGGGATAATTAAACCTAACAGCCTGGCTCTTGAGATGAAGCAATTCGTGTACAATCCAAATGCTCAACCCTCTATTTAAGGATTCTGAATCTATCTGTGCTTAAAAATTAGATATTTTTCTGAGTATACAAATAAGTACAATAATATATAACACTCTTAATGGAATCAGTGCAGCACCACTTATAGGTAGTAATATACATATAGTAATTATGTGAATATAGTACCCAGAGTAAGGATAATAAATAAAGACAGAAAACAGCCTCATACGAATCCATAACATGCCCATTTGAGCCAGGGTGTGCTTTTTAAAATGTAGTATATTTATTGCTAGAATCTCATAGATGCAAACAATACATTTTGATCAAGTATACCTTCTGACTTCATCCAGATCCACGCCCCTCCACTTTGTATCCTCTTTTAAATTTTTGGATATACTGAGTGCAAGTTGTGTATCCCAGAAGCCCATGGGTTTGGAGCCATCCACTGACGCATGATTGACCTATTAGGAATCACTCCCCTAAGGAAGCCTGAATCTCCCTTCCTCAGAAGTTATCAGCTAGTAATAGTTTCTCTGCTAGGCAGGAACCTTGTGAGCTCATGCCCCCTCTATCTTAGTTCCATTGTTCCACTGCTCTGCAAAGACACCACAGCCAAGGGATCTTAGAAAAGAAAGCAATTTTTGCAGGATTACTTACAGCTTCAGAGGGTGACTCAATGGTCATCATGGCAGGAAGCATGGCCACAGACAAGCGAGCTTGTGACTGGAACAGTAGGTGAAAGCTTCCATCTGATTCACAACCACACGGACACATGGGAGAGAGAGAGAGACACAGAGAGAGAGGGAAAGACAGACAGGGGCAGACAATGATCAACACAGCTCCGCTAGCAAGGCCATGTTTCCTAATCCTTCCTAAAAATTCTTCCAGCTTGAAACCAAACAATCAAACATATGAGCCTATGGATACCATTCTCATTCAAAGCACCATCCCCATGCCATGTTAAAATATTGACTGATTTGATCTTGTGTAGGTCTTAGGAAGATGCTGAGTTCATGGGTATAGGGGTCCTGTCGTGTCCAGAAGACACTGTGTTTCTGCAGGCTTTCATGATCTGTTTGGCTTGTACAATCTTTTTACCTCCTTATCCTTGATGAATGCTAAGCCCTGGGAAGAGGGTTGGGTAACAGAAATAACCCATTAGTGATTTAGCATTCCACTGACAGTTACCCTCTAGACTTTGGTCAGTTGCCAGTTTCTGTACTAACTACCACCACTGCAAAAAGAAACATTTCTGAAGTGGTGTTACAGCGGCCCTAAGATATGGGTACACTGATGCACATATAGAGACGAGTTTGATACTATGTCAATTTAGCAAAATAATCATTGTAGTTTCATTTCTGGAGCCTTTGACCTCTCCAACCCCAAGTTCTTGGCCAGATCTATGGTACCAGGCAAGCATTTTCTCCTCTGGATAGTGAATAAAGAAACTGCCTTGGCCTGTTGATAGGGAAGAACTTAGGTAGGCAGGGAAAGCTGGACTGAATGCTGGGAGAAGGAAGGCAAAGGAGGAAAGCCATGGAGCTGCCGGAGAGAGATGTGCTGAAACTTTGCTGGGAGGCCACATCCTTGTGGTGATGCACAGATTAATAGCAATGGGTTAAAATAATATGCAATAGTTAGCCAATAAGAAGTTAGAGCTAACAGGCCAAGCAGAGATTTAATTAATATGGTTTCTGCGTGATTATTTTGGTTCTGGGCAGCCAGGACGAACAAGCGATCGTCTCCTCCTACATGTGGAATAATCCTTAAATTCAAGAAGAAAGCAATCCCTTACCCTCACAGCATCCATGACACTATTGCTCTCATAAACATGTCATACCAGGCTAGTTTTTACAGCTCACTTGGTGCCCAGCTGGGTGAGACTTTTTGTGACTTTTCCCTCACAGAAGCCTACCTGGCACTGGGTACTTTAAAATCTAGTTATCAAGAAACGAGGTTCCTTGTTAGTAACAACTTGATTCCTTCATGCTCTGTAATCAAAGTGTGTGGTGTTTTCAGCCATAGGGTCACTACAGTAAGTTCCAGAGAGCAACTGAGAGTGAAGACAGTGATTTAGATTTTGGAGAATACCCCTGTCTAGTAATTCAAGGTGAAGTTACCAGTTCAGTTCAGTTACTAGTAATTCAAGGTGAAGCTACTAGTTCAGTTCGCACACCTGACACTGGGCTTTTGATTTGGCAACCTGTGACTTTTCTTTTCTTCTTCTTCTTCTTCTTCTTTTAATCATTTATTGTTTTTAATTGAGCTATATATTTTTCTTCACTCCCCTCCTTCCTTTCCCCCCACCTCTACCCTCTCCCATGTCCCATGCTCCCAATTTACTCAGGAGATCTTGCCTTTTTCTACATCTCATGTAGTTTAGATCCATGTAAGACTCTCTTAGGGTCATCATTGTTGTCTAGGTTCTCTGGGATTGTGATTTGTGGGCTGGTTTTTCTTTTCTTTATGTCTCAAAGCCACTTATGAGTGAGTACATATGATATTTGTCTTTCTGGGTCTGGGTTACCTCACTCAATATGATGTTTTATAGATCCATCAATTTGCCCACAAATTTCAAGGTGTTGTTGTTTTTCTGATGTGTAGTATTCCATTGTGTAAATGTACCATATCTTCTTTATCCATTCTTCAGTCGAGGGGCATTTAAGTTGTTTGTAGATTCTGGCTATTACAAACAATGCTGCTATGAACATAGTTGAGCACATGTCCTTGTGGTACAATTTATCATCCTTTGGGTATATACCCAAAAGTGATATTGCTGGGTCTTGAGGTAGGTTGTTTCCTAATTTTCTGAGAAGTTGCCATTACTTATATCCAAAAATGGCTGAACAAGTTTGCACTCCTACCAGCAATAAGAGGAATGTTTCCTTTACTCCACAACCTCTCCACTATAAGTTGTCATCAGTGTTTTTTATCTTGTCCATTCTTACAGTTTTAAGACAGAATCTGTAGTATTCCTTGCACACAAACTAACTCCTATTAAGTGCTTTTATATGACTAGATGTGTGTAGGAAGCTAACAGACTAATAGGTTTACATATGGATTTTCCCAATGTTCTTTATGTTAAGCTGTCCCTCTTTCTACTCTCTCCCCTGTGTGAGGATTGGACGAAGTCCCTAGTGAGTGAAGTGAAGTCTAGAGTGAATGTGTGCTGTTTTTATGGCTCTTTCAGGCTGGGTTCTTCTGTTCAATGTAAAATTGGCTAAGATCACTTATTTTTATTCAGCTGGCACAGGGTCTGATCCTCAGGGGCCATCACTTCTGTCTTCATCTCTCTAAGACTATAATAGAGTCCTAGAGACTAGGCTAGATGGCTGGGTCTGCCTGAGTCTGTTACTGGTCTACCTCCACACACATTCTTCAGCATGATGGTTATAGCCATCATCCCCTAGAAGTGCCAGCTAAGAGATGAGTACACATTACTAGGTGCCTCTGACAGCCATTGATGACCCACATTCTGCTGGTTAAGGAAGCTCAGATTCAAGAGGAAAAGTGTTAGATTTTCCTGCTTAGTGAGAACCAAGAACGTTTTGGCTACTTTGAATGTAACACACTCATTCAGAAGCAGGCAGAGGTGGTGATTATAGTTTATCAATTATATTTCCAACCTTAATCTTTCCCTTCTTACTGTAGTCTTTAGCTGTCAGGGTGAACTTTACATTGTGCATTCATATGCATTATGTAGGCTTCTATAAGTGTGTGGTCTATGTCTGTGCTTTTTCCTTCACTTTGTTTGAGTGTTCATTTCCACTTATTGATTATTAAGGTCAAAGATGCTTTCATACTTTTATGAACCTTCTTTTGTTTTGATTATATATTCTAAAAACATGGCCCTGAGTCAGACAACTATTGCTCCTTGGAAATAAAGTTCTAATCCAGGGTCATCTCCACTTCCCTATAAAATGTTGCTGCTGTTTTCAGCCGAGGACCACCTACTAAATCTACAGTCCACTAAATGGACTGGAAATAAAGCTCAGCCATCAAATGGTATTCGTTCTGAAGCTTCGTTCATATTATATTGGAGACCACTTGAAGGTTCTTATTGGTAATAAAACTCTCTTAAGTTCTATTCTTGCTCTTATATGTGACAAAACTTAGCAGACATTGTAAAACAGTGAAGTCTCATTCTGTAGAAAATATAAAGGTCATTTTCATGATACTGGTACATAAAATATGGTAGGGCAAGCAGTGTGATGAGTTGTATTTTTCCTGTGAAACTATTGTCTTCAATAATAATAATGTATGTCATCATTGATGTACACATGAACTAATATAAAATACTGACATCTAATGCTAACTTTTTATAATATAATTTTAGAGGGCTTTCTAACATCCAAAAAAATTGAAGAAGTATTAAAAATATATTGTGAAAATATTCAGATACTCTTATTAAAATTAAATTGTTCTATATATCCATGGAAAGAATATTCTTAAATATTAAACATGGAAGTAGCTCACACATATAGAAAACTTAAAATGAATTTGGTACACAAAAGAATTGAATATTACTATATGGCTATATTACTGATAGTCTCTGAATAAACTAAGTTTTCAATTTAGAGGCTAGTATCTCTTTTTAATAAAAGAGAAGGGAGTGTATTATTTAGGCATTATGGGTAATACTACAGGACTCTAATGCATGGAAGGTACCACAGAGAGTACATGCGTGAATGAGCCTAGCTGGATTCCAATGAATAATAAATAACTGAATTATAAAATGTTCTTTTAGCTTTGTGAGTAATCATTTGAACATGTGAAAAACATATTGGGTTGGGAGTATGGCTCAATCATCATCTTAGCACATGAGAGGCCCTGAGTTCAATCCCTGGACTTAGAGAAATACTCTTAACTTGAAGCTAAACCAGAACAGATGGTATATCTCAGGGTCCACAGTTTGCTGACCACATTGCAATGAATTTTAGATAAACAGCCAGTATAAAACCACGTAGAGAAGAATTTCTCTTCCCTTTGAATAAGAATATACTAAATTGAACAAATATTCAAAGCTCAAACAAGTATTTTGGTTGATGAGTTCTTCTAACTTTTCTGGTGTTACTCTCTAGACTTTTGTTAGCTGAATCAGCTATAAAAATCAATTTGATGTCTTTTAAAACCATACTTATGAACTGATGTCTTTGTGTTTGGCAGAGCTTGGTAGCTGACAAAGGAAGATCATTCAAAGGTTAACAATAGAAGCTACACATTTCTTTAACATAAAGCATTGGGGCTATAGAATGCCATATCTATTATGTCCTATTGATCAAAGTAGGCTAAGGGTTCAAGAAGCTGTCTTCATAGGAAGGAACTATGCAGAAAGACCTAATCACCTGCAAATATGATTCTTTAGGGATATAGTTGAAGTCCATTACTCACAAAAAATTATTATCTGTGCTCTAAAACTGTGGATCAGAAAGAGGTGCTAGTGAGGGCAGAGAGAATGGCAATTCATCTTTATTGACCAAATGAAAGCATGCCCAAGTGGTTGGAACAAACACAGATGAAGAATGCCTTGTGAAGGCCATTCATAGATTTAGGGTTTGAAGGAAGTGAAAGAAAAACCTGGGACAAAATGTTGGTAGGGAATATTTTTAAACACAGTGGCCTCATTTAACAAGAAGGATGTGAAAACATTTATTGGGAGGCTTAAGTCAACCTCACCTTCTCTTTTGAAACTCTGAATGATAGAACTTTAAATTAGGCTATTAATGAGACTTGGGCAAATGCATATACAGACCCCCTCACCTAAAATACAGAGGTTGCCGAAGTCAAAGGAGGTACCTACAATTCTGTTCCTGAATCATTTTGCCCTTGGATTGCTAGCTGTTGAACTTGCTGCACAGTCCAACAGTGAAATCGGGGTCCTCTCATTGCTCACATCTGTCTAACTGAGAGCTCTTTCTGGATCAAAATCAACACAGTAAATGGAGGACAGTTGGCAAATGTTTGGGAACCAGTAATCTGAGTATACTTCTTAAGTGATTATTGGTTAATTCTTTCTGTACAATAATGTAATGTGCCAGATGACAATGAAATAATAATAAATGAAATGACATTTTATAAATCAGATAGTAATGTTTAATACTAGAAGAATATGTCCTCCACTTTAATTTGTTATTCAAAGCATCATCTATAGATAAGGCATTTATATGATTTATCTACATTTTCAATAGTTCTCTTTAGTTTAGAGAACCACCAGAAAAACAAATCAATTCTAGGTCTGTAGTATTTGCCAATTTCCATGTGTACATGCTTCTACTCTGCCTGATTTCAAGCTACTAAAGTAACATTAATGAATGAAGAATTTGGAAGAAATATTAGTGCGTTCTACTCATATAATGTTGATGTAAACCATTCAAATGTATCTGTAAGAGTGAAATGAGAAACTCGAAAGTCACAGATAATCTTTTTGATCCTTTAAGGAAACTTCCAAGGAGATGGCAATAGAGTTCAGTGGTAGAGTACTTACCTAGCTAATGCAAGACTCTGGGTTCAGCTTGGCCCTGAAGGCAAAACATTTGATTAGACATAATTATGGATTCAGAAATCACCAAGAAACATGGAGAGAGATTAGGTGGTGCCCCCTTAACTATTGTACAGTAACAAAATTATAATTGACTCTGGTAGATAGCTTTTTCATACATTACCAGTTTATAATATTCTTGTTTATGTCTATATATAATTCTATGCAAGTTGTATATGTAATATAATAAAAATGATCAAAAAAGGGCACAGAAAACTTAGCACAGTTGCCTCATGTTATCCCCTTCTAGGTAGTTCTCCACGAACCCCTAATTTTTAGCTGCTGGCAATCACATAGCTGCTATACAGACCTTAAAAGGCAACTTTTAAATGTCGTAAAGTTGACTCATATGACACAACAGCTTTTCATCTTACATTTTCTTCTCTGAAATTCCTCTGAGTTCTTTCTAAGTAGCTAAAAGTATTAAAAGTCTGTTTCATTATATTTCGAAGTACGATTTTATGATATAAATGTAGCAAGTTCTAAATATCCATCTCTTGAAATACATGCTGTTACTCTTAATTTTTGTCTATTATAAACAGGGCTACTATGCACACTTGTAGATATTTTTGTATTAACAAGGACGTTTATTTCTCTGGCATAAATTCCCAAGAGGACACTTAGCAACTGCAAATACACACATGTTTTGATTACACAAGAAATTCCCAAAGTATTTTGCAGATTTTTCTGGTCATTTTTCATCATAGCCATCAGTGTGTGGGTGACACGGTTTTCGGCATCGGATGATGCAATTGTTATTTTTAATTATATGCATACCCTCTCCCCTCACCTCCCAGACCAACTCCACTTCTCTACAAACTCAATTTTGTTACCTTTTGTTTGTTTGTTCATCCACCAAGTGCAATTTGGGCTTCCCAAATATTCTTGGCTATGTGGCCTTTCATTGAAGCATGGTCAACTTACCTGGACCACACTCTTAAAGAAAACTCACACTGCCCCAGTAGCTATCAGTTGCATATAGCTCATTAGCCAGGAGTAAGACTTCATGTTTTCCTCTCTTCTCCATGCTGGGGTTTGGTCTGCCTTGACTCCCATGGGGCTGTGTGTATTGGCATAACTGCTGTGAGTTCATAGGAGCAGCTGCCAAACTGTGTCCAGATCACGCCATTTCCCTGGATTCATTCAACAACTCTGGCTCTTACAGTCTTTTTGTCCTTCTTCCAAAATGATCCTTGAGCTCCCAGAGGAGGGAATGTGGTAGAGATGCCCCACTTACAGATGAGCATTCCACATTCTCTTACTCTCTATAATTGACCTGCTGTGGATCTCTGCATTAATCATCATTTACTTCACATAGAAGCTTCCCTGATAAGGGTTATGCTGCAGCTACTGATGGAGTCAAAATTTGAAGGCAGTCTGTAGCACTACATGGCTGGCTCTTAACCTCTTCTGTATGCGCAATGGCTTAGTAAAGAAAGAATCCTCTATGTCAAGTGCTCCAGGCAAAAAGGCAGTGACCAGTCTAAGCTGCTGCATCCACATCTTCATGTAGAAGTGGTCCACTATTCATTTCCCCATCCCTTTAAAAATGTTCTTTATACCCACAAATTGCCTTTGATTTTTATTTGTTGTTTTACTCTTGTAGGACTTAATATTATGAGAGTGTTTGAAGGTAGGGCATATGTTTGCATTGTTTGGCTTCAGGGAGACATTCAATGTCACTCTATACATGAGATCTGCAGTAGGAAAATAATGGTACAGGAATAATCACTGACCTGGCAAGACATGACCTCTAGTGCAATCGTGGCGTGAACGTCATGGGACCAACTAACTTTCTGGTTATTGTAGCTCACAGGTTCCTAGCAGGAGAGGTTGATGATCACTTTTTCTCTCCTGATAACATGCGTAGCACCTTTTATCACTGAGAAAGCTAGTTCAAAAGGATGAACTTTCAAGACAGTACTAGTCTGAGATCTCCCATGACTCAAGTTGTGATGTCTTCTGTGATAGGATCTTACTACCCTGTTTTGGAGGGCAACAAGCAGCAATGACCAGAGCCTGTAGTTCCTAGGGTAACCTCACTAGCCAAGAATCCCAAATGAGATAACCCACTCATGGCACTGAACTTTGTATTTGTTAGCATGTGAGTTTTAATGAGGGCAGTCACCCTATCATAGGTTAACTCCATTTTAAATCCTTTAATCTGTGTGTGTTTATGTTCTCAAAAGGTCTTTATTATCATTTACCTCTTTCTATATTCCCTCTTTACCCTACCCCACCCCCTTTCCCCATTAAACATTTCCTGTATCATTTTCCTCTTTAAACCTTTATATGACTGCTCTCTGTCTTCCCTCTTTTACTAATTTCCTGACCTCTATGGGTATTCCAAATAAAACATATATATCTGAAGATTCAAGGCTAACATTCAAAAATTAGAATAAATTTGGATATTTGTCTTTTGAGGTATCAGTTATCTCATTATCTATATTGATAGACTGTTTTAATGTCCTGGATATTGTGAATAGAGTAGCAAATAACATAGACAAGCAGGTATTTCTGTAGTAAGATAAAGAGCCTTATGGATTTATGCCCCAAATGATATTGCTCGAACATGTGGTAGATCTATCTATTTTTAGTTTTTTGAGGAACTTTCACAATGGTTGCCATAGTAGATGCACCAGTTTGCACTCCTATCAGCAGTGAATAACTGTTCTTGTTTCCCCACATCCGTGCCAGCATGTAAGGTTTTTGTTTTGTTTTTTATCATAGACAATCTATTTAAGGTAAGATAAAAACTCCAACCCTGGTGGCTAAGGATGTTGGACGTTTTAAAAATGTTTCTCAGCTATTTGTGTTTTACCTTTGCAAATACCATCTAGTTTCATTACCCATTTGTTCATTGATATTCAGATTTTGGAGCTCTTTGTATATGCTTTGTAGATAATAATTATCTTTCTGATATATAGGTAGAAAATTATTTTCCATTCTGCAGGTTGCTTCCACTAAAATGATAATGAATTTTGCTATATCGAAGCTTTTGGTTTTTTCAAATACTACTTGTAAATTGTTGGTCTTGGTACGTTTGATACTAGGGTCTTGTTCAGCAAGCCTTTTCCTATGCCAATAAGTTCAAGAATATTCCCTACCTTCTCAGAATAGCAGGTCTTAGGTCAAGCTCCCTGGTCCATTTGGAGTTCAGTTTTGTGTAGGGTGAAGATTAAAGGTATAGTTTCGTTCTTTTAAATTTAACATCATTTCAATTAATTAACTCACTTTTTACTGCACCCTCAACTGCAGGTGACAAACATCAACATTCCTTCTGTGTATTCAATGATGGAGTTTGTTTACCTATTTGATTGCAACTTATTTTGAACAAAGATCTTTGTCTCTTTCTACTGGAATGTGCACACAGTGAATGTTTGTTAGAACTACACAATAAAGACACTGTTTTCCTTTTCTCAAAAAAATAATAAATTTAGCTCTCTGGTTTGGTCAACATCATTAGTTGAAGATGTTGTCTCTTCTCTTATGTTTAATGTTAGCCTCTTTATAAAAACTCAGGTGCATGTAGAAGTGTGAGCTCATATGTGGATCCTCAATTTTATTTCCTTGGTCAATGAATGTGTTTTCATGTCAGGACCACATGGTATTTATTACCATAAATCAGTAGGAAAAGTTGAAATCTGGGATGGTGATGGCTTCAGAAGATTTTTGTTGTTCTTCAGGGTCATTTTTGCTATCCTGGATTGTTTTGCTTTCCATATAAAATTTGTGATTAATTTTTTAATTTCTGTAAAGAATTACATAGCATTTTTGATGGGAATTATACTGAATCTGTAGGTTGCTTTTGGTAGGATGGCCATATTCATAACATTAATCCAACCAGTCCATGAACACAGGAGTCCTTCTATCTTCTGGCATCCTCTTTAATTTATTATTATTAATAATAATTTTAAATTTTCCATCATGTCATTTTTCGCTTGCTTGGTTAAGTTTATCCCAAGGTATGTTTAAGACTATTTTGATTAGTGTTTTTTCTGGATTTCTTTCTCAGTGTGTCTGTTATTTGTACTCACTCATAAGTGGCTTTTATATATAAAGTAAAGAAAAACCAGCCTACAATTCGCAATCCCAGAGAACCTAGGCAACAAAGAGGACACTAAGAGAAACATACATGGATCTAATTTATATGAGAAGTAGAAAATAACAAGATCTTCTGAGTAAATTGGGAGTGTGGGGATCATGGGAGAGGGTAGAAGCGGGGAGAAGGGAGGAGAGCAGAGAAAAATATATAGTTCAATGAAAAAAATAAGAAGAAAAGAGTACTGATTTTGTGTGTTAATTTTGCATCCTGCTCTTTTCCTGAATGTTTTATTAGTTCTAGGAGTTTTCTGGTGGCATCTGTATGGTCTGTTGTGCATAGAGACACAACATTTGCAGATAGGGATGCTTGGACTCCTTCCATTTCTACTTGTATTTCTTTATCTCCTTCCCTTGCCCCATTGCTCTAGACAAGACATCAAGGACTGCATTGAACCTGTATGCAGAGTGGTCATCTTGTCTGCTTCCTGATTTTAGTGCAAATTCTTTGAGTCTTTTTCCATTTGGGTGATACTTGATGTGGGATTGCTGTATATTACCTTCATTATGTTGAGATGTGTTCCCTATATTCCTATTCTCTCCAGGGCTTTTTTTTTAAATAAAGGGATTTGGGACTTTGTCAAAAGTCTTTTCTGAATATAATGGGGACAACCAGGTGATTTCTGGCCTTGAATATATTTCTGTGGAGAATTTTGTTTATTGCTTTACTTATGCTGAATCATCCCTGCATCTATGAGGCAAAGCTAACTTTATCATAATGGATAATTTTTTGACAAAATCTTTAATTCACTTTTTCATCAAAGATATTGGCCTATAACTTTCTTTCTTTCTTTCTTTCTTTTTTTGGGGGGGGAATGATCCCTATCTTGTTGTGATATTAGGGTAATGCTGGCTTCATAATAAGAATTTGAAAATCTTGCTTCCTTTTTTATCATGTTGAATATCTTGAGAGGCTGTGGTATTCTTCTTTGAATATGTGATAGGATTCTGTGCTAAATCCATATGGTTCTAAGTTTTTTTTTTAGTTGGCAGATTTTTAAATACTGATTCTATCTCATTGGATAAAATGAGTCTTCTTAAATTATTGATTTTGTCTTGATTTAACATTGGTAGGTGGTACATATCTGAGAATTCATTTCTTTCTTTAAAGTTTTCTAGTTTGATGGAATATGGGTTTTTAAACTCTGATTCTCTACATTTCTTCAGTGTCTGTTGTAATGGCTCCCTTTTCATCTCTAATTTTTTCTTAGGCTACAACTTGTGGCAGCCAGTTTTCTCCTTTCACCCAGTGGGTCCCAGGGACCAAATTCCAGTTATCAGATCCAAAGTGAACATTTTTAAAACACTGTTTTCAGGACGCTATAATATCTTATAAGTTTTTATCTAATTCCTAAAGTTTATAGATAAAATTAATTTTCTGTTTGTTATGCAACAGTGTTGGCATTTATTAAGAAAAGTTTTAAATAAATAAATACTGAGACTTAAAAAGGGTGAGAGACTTGTAGGAAGGGACAACAATAAAACCGAGTGGCTGCAGGATTCTCAAGCAAGAGAGAGAGAGAGAGAGAGAGAGAGAGCAAGCTACTGGCAGGAGTTTTTTGTTTGTTTGTGTTTTATGAAAACAGTTTCCAAAAAAAAGGAACAACAATTGGTAAGGCCCATCCTGTTAATGACCCCTTCTCATATTTTTCCTTTTTTGTTCTTTTCTTTTTCCTTACTTTTCCTTCTTATTAATAAGCTATTGCTATGAAATTAAACTCTTATAAATAACTAAAGTTTGAATTGGGGTAATGAACAACTCTGCATTTTTCTTTATCACTTATTTTCCATATTCATCTTGACTAGCAATGCCTTTAAGCATTATGTATCTGGGAATGATGATGGGATTTGCCTGTGTTCACTGGGAAACTTCATTCTTCCATTCTCTCATATATACAGACTCACTAAGTTTCTAGATCTCAGAGACTGGTACTGTTTCCACAGAGTTTCTATCTTTTCAAAATTAGAATGATGTACTTAATCCTGTGAGTAGATCTCACTGTGTATCTTCATTAAAATTACTGGTTGAATTTGTTCTTTGGCAATGCCTTTCATATTGTCACACTGTCACTTTACCTTCTCTGGTATTTTTGTTCATGAGCCGAGCCTTTAATGGCTAAGGCCTTTTTCTCCAGTCTGTCCCCATCCTGTCTTGTTTGTCTTCTACCTCTGTCATATACCTTCTAACTTACAGGCGCCTTTCCCAAATTTGTATCTTTTTGTTTTAATTTGGAACCTGTTAATTTTAAGTGGGAATGGCTGTTTGGCCAGAGCTTTAGAACTATGCACTGGAAACGGGTAACAGTGAGCGTTTCTCACTCAGAGGCAGCTGGTAGCAATATAGCCCCATGATTCCTTCTTAGAGCCATGACCAGATGTTGAGAAACCCACTGCAGTTGTGAGAACATGGTTGCAGTGGCTATATCATAGCCACAAGATAGTATTTCTCATCCTTCTTCCTGTCTTCAATTTCCTACAGTCTTTATTTTCCCACTTGCCATGATGCTCACTGATAGACTTCCTTGGTAGAAGAGCTTAATTAGGTCATGCACTAAGCTTTCTTCTTGTATTAATCTGAACAAATCAGAACGCAGCACACATTGTAAGTTGAAAATATCACAAGTAAAAAATAAATGTACTAAAGTATACCCAAAGTGTAAAAAAGTCTCACTGTAGTTCAGCTGTATCGGTTGTTTATTCTGGAGGCCACATGATCACCTTTGAGCTATAATTCATGGCCACTAAGTTGTATTGTAAGAATATACCAAACCATCATCTTTAGTCCAGAAAAAAAGATATAAATTCAATGCTTCTGAAGGCATTCTGAAGGCAATATGCAAGTAGTAGAAACTACCCATCAGAAGTATTGTAAAGTATAAATACAGTCAACATAGTAAATTAGGGATTATTTATAATGTTTTTTATGCATAATTCTACTTCCCATGCTTCAATTATTGAGCTCAAACACAATTTGAAAGTAGTAGGTAGATAATACCAGAAACAAAATACTCAAAATGTTTAAATAATGTAAATATAATTATTGTATAGCTTAATTATTAGTAAATGTATTTCCTAATAACTAAATAATTATGTAATAATAATATATAATACAAGTAATAAATAATTATTAACAAATACATTTGTGAATATTGAACATTTAATTGTATCAAGTTATAAGTTAAAATTGATCATAAGTATGTATTATGGTGGTTTGAATAAGAATGGACTTCATAGGTACATATTTTTTAATTTTAGTTATCATGGAATGGCACTATTTGAGAAGGATTCGGAGGTGTGGCTTTGTTGGAGTAGGTATGACCTTCTTGGAGGAAGTGTGTCACTCTTGGTGACTAGTGGCAGACCTAGACTCTATTTCTTTCCTCCTGCTTCCTGCAGATCAGGATGTAGTTCTCAGCCATTGTTCCAGCACCAGCCTGCATGCCACCTTGCTCCCAGCCAGGATGGTAGTGGACTAACAATCCTGTAAATCCTGAAACTGTAAATACACCTCAATTAAATGATTTTCTTTCCAAGATAACCTTGGTCATAGTGTCTCTTTACAGTTATGGACTAAGATAGAAATTGATACAAGGGACTGAGGTACTGCTGTGATATATCTGACCATGCTGTTGTTTGGAGGCATATGAAAGGTTTGGGGAATTTGGACTAGAAAGATGGTTGAATGCATCAAGAGGATCTTAATGGGCTTTGCTAGTAAGATCTTAGTGGACAGAAGTCCTGAAAGAAAGGGGACCCAGCCCAAGAGGTTCAGAACTGAAGAATATTAGTAAATGATCTAGAGACCATTTTTATTATATCTTAACAAAGAAGGTGGCTGCTTTCTGATCTTGTTCTGAAATTCCGCCCAAGGCTAAGTTAAAGTTTGGGATTAATGGTGTTGTTGGAGGAGATTTCAAGACAGTCAGTATTGGTCAGTGTCCTGTGGTTATTAGTTATCACTCTTCTACAGATCAATAATGAAAAGATACAAAGTGGGCAACGCGAATAGAAAATGTACAGTTTGGAGAGAAAATGAGCATCAGGAAGTATAATGGAGCTAAATGCAATTCTCAAGAAGATAAAAATGTTTAAAGAAAAGCCTGATGGTAAATGGAATAAATGGAGTGCTGACCTGAGGGCAAAGACTCATCCAGCTAAGCTTTCAGCTTGTGAAAAGGAATTAAAGAAAGGCTTAGGCAGTAAAGGAAAACATCAACAACAGAAGGTGCATATAAATGTAATTGAAAAGGGGGTTAGAGTTTCAGCCCCATCAAGCATCAGAACCTGAGAACTTCTCCACATATGGTTCTGACTTTAGAGTCAAAGAATAAATAAAGGAGCTGTGGAATCTACCTCTGTGGTCAAGGACAGTTACTGATGCCCAGGCATGTGTCAGGGATATCCCAGCGTGAAGACCCAGAGAGGTCACTGTGTAAAGCTGTAAAGTGGAAGACTGAAAGCCCCAAAGTCATGGCATCTCTAGGAAGGAAGCTACAGTCCCAGTTTGGACCCAGCCAAGAGAAAGAAGTGTGTGGTAGCCAACAAAACTCAAAGGAATTAAAGATCTGGAGAGCATTTTGACCTATGAAATGGAGATGAAGAATTTGAAGTTTGCCTTGCTAGTTCTTAGTATTTCTTCGGTCCTCTATTTTGTCGCTGTGTCCCATTTCATATTTTTTGGAATGGTAATGTATATTCTGTGTCATTGAATGTTGAAAGTGTGTGATCTGCTTTTAGATTTTGATTTTATGTGAGTTACAGTAAAGAGACTTTCTTGAGTTTCCAAAAAGACTTTGAACTTAGGACTTTTACACTATGCTAAACTGTGATAGAC